>JAREIK010002317.1:152191-157191 GCA_029783825.1 Sapria himalayana | reverse complement strand
CCATATGGCTAAGCGTCGGGTCCGCTCGATACTTCCTAAACATGCTACTAATGTTGTATATGCACCGGAGTGCAATGCAAGTGGTGGGCGTATAAACCGACGAACACATGTTCGTCGTGTCATAAAATATCTTCAGGAATTTTATAAATAAAATTCCTGAAGCCCAGTCAGTGTCGTCAATAATAAGTTCGTCACTCTTACTATTGACGTAGTCGGATATCACGTGTTCGTATCCAACACATGATTCCAACATCAGGTACGTGTAATTCCAACGATGTCTCACATCCGATTGGAATTTCTTCTTCTCAAGATTCGCAGACAAACAGAGATTACCAAACTCTTGTAGTCTGCGAGGAGTGCGAATATACTTGAGTGCATTGCGTATATTTTCCAACGCGGGGGAACACACCTTCATACTCGCTTGAACTATCAGGTTAATCACATGACACATGCATCTGACATGAAAGATCTCTCCTAATGGTGCGTCTCTAATATTCCTAACAAACATATTGATCGCTACTCCATTATTCGCAGCATTATCGAAAGTGACACTAAAAATTTTATTTTGAATTTTATATTCCCTAAATATTTTCATCATACACTCAAAAATGGCCGGGCCATCATGAGGATGAAGAATCTCAGTGAATCCTAATATTTTTTTATTGATTGTCCAGTTAGAATCTACATAGTGACTCGTGAGACATGCATAAGAAGAATCATCGTGACATGTCCATATATCGGACGTCACGGACACCACTCCACTATATGCCAAAAATTCCTTAATTATTTTTTGTTTTTCTAACTTATATATCTTTAGTATGTCACTCCTAGATGTGGACCTAGGAATCCTACGATAGGATGGCTGAAAATAAGTCTGCATGATGCGCACTACCCTGGGATCTTCCGAAAATCTGATCGGAAGACCCATCAATGTGATGAGCCTGGCCATGCCGTCCCTACCCAACTCGCTGGAGTATACGAAGGGAGTAAACTTTGAGACTGAACTCAATCCAATCTCAAAAAATGTAGTGCCAAGTTGGGTTTGCCTAGGATCTAAGGGTTCATGTTTTTTGGTGCATATTTCGGCATGCCTCTTAAGGTGCCCAGTCCCACATGTACTCTTGCATGTTAAAAGTCTCATACAATATTTGCACTGTGCCATTTCAAGTTCATCACCCCTAACATTTACTTGTGTTATGATTTTAAAATGTGTCCAAACTACAGAAGTCCTCCTAGTTTTTTGTTTTTTAGAACTTTGGGTTGAGACGACAGGAGAAACCAAAGTTTCAGCAGCCGCAGACGTCTGTGTAACACTAACATTTTCATTTTCCAAATTTAAATACGTGTCAGGTGTATTTTTCATTTTTTATGTTTTTTATTTTTTCCTAAGTTTTTCTAGAGAGAGAAGCTTTAGAGAGAGAAAGTAAATAAAAACGTAAAATAAATTACCCGGTAAAAGCAATGAGGTTAGTCACGTGCAAGGTGCACCGCAGGAAGCTCTGATGTTCAAAACTCAAGTTTAGTTTCACGAAAATCCAAGCCGAAATCAAAATCACGAGGCCCGAGAGAGAGATGCATGGTTTATGTGAGAGAGAGAAAGTATTGAGAGGTTTTATGTTTTTGAAAAACATAAATGTTATAGGGAGGGGAGTAGATTTTATAGGCTAAAAAAAGTTTTTTTTTATAAAAAAAGATATTTTTTTATTATTTTTTTGTTTTTTTTTAATATTTTTAAGGGGCAGAATCACGAGGACCGTTGGATTCTGCCCCCTAGCCGTTGGAGGCGAATCCAACGGCTGAAAATCTGTGATTTTTGAAATTTTTTTTTTTGGCCGTTGAGATTGGTTGGATCTAAGGCCGTCAGGTATCGGCAGTCGGGACCGCGGGTCGGGTCCAATCAGACCCGACCTGCGGTCTTTTTACCGGGGGGCCGGGGGGCCAGGGGACGGCCGGACGGGTCACGCCATGCCACACGTGACACGCCGCTAGCGCCACGCGTGCCTGCGTGAACCGGCACGGGATGGACCCGTGCCGGCATGCCGTGCCAAGGCACGGCACGGCACGGGCTGTTCTTAACCCGGGCACGGCATGAGCCCGGGCACGGTTTAAAAACGTGCCGGGCCGGCCCAGTCACGGCCGAACCGTGTCGTGCCTCGTGCCGGGCCGGCCCGGCCCGGCACGTTTGACACCTCTACTCTCTCCCTCTCTATCTCGAGCCATCTCTCTCTCTCTCTCTCTCAATCACTTTCATACTTTTTTCATCCCTCTATCTATCTCCCTCCCTCCCTCTCTCTCTCTCTCATACACACTCTCTGTACCTTTCTCTCTCTATCAGTTACTCACTCTTTTTATCTCTCACTCTCTCTCTCTCTCTCACTCCCACTCTTTCTTGCTCATTCTAAATCTATCTCTTTCTACCTCACTCTCTCTTGTTCTCTTTCTCTCTTTATTGTTCTCTCCTCTCTCTTTCTCTTGTTTTTGTTGACAATGGGCCTTGTTTATGTTTGTTGTATTAGGCTCTATACTTGGGTTAATTAGAGGTGTCAAACGGGTCGGGTCGGGCCGACACAATTTTAGGCCGCCCAACCGAGCTCTTGTGTCGTGCCAGGCACGTCAAGGTTACTATACCGTGGTGTGCCTGGCCCAGCACGGGTCTGTGGCGGTCAGGCCCTGCATGGGCCCGTGACCCGAAATTCACATGGTTCGGCCCAGTTTGGGTCAGCCCAAAATCCACCTAGTTCGGCCCGATTCGGTTAGCCCAATCCCCAAATTTTTAAAAAATTAGGGTTTCAGTGGCACGCTACCACGGGTCTTGGCCCATTCCAGGCTCAACTAGCCTTGCCCGTTGGGCATCGGCTCATCATGACCACGCTCGATGCATGGTCTTGCGTCCGTGCCGACGTACCAGGCATGCATGTCGTGCCTAGCACGACACGACGGGCCGATCCCTCCGCCCCGCCTGGCATGGTCAGTGCTGAGGGTGCGCCTAGCACGGGCCCCAACACAACACGGCTAAATCGTGTTGTACCACGTGCCGGTCCGGGCCGGCCCTGCCGTTTGACACTTCTAGGTGAAATTACTTTTAGACCCTCATTTTCTCTCATTTAATAAATGCGTCTATCGTGCTGTAAAGTATTAAAGACTGTTTTAATTTTATTGGATATTGAACCTCATATATAAACTCTTTTTTTTATTTGATAATCGAATATCATCTTTTATTGAATCATGTGGATTTTGCTCTTTGGAATTTAATCATGATTCTTCTTCTTCTTCTTCTTCTTCTTCTTCTTCTTCTTCTTCTCGGAAACTCTCTTCTTAAAAATTCTTCTTTGTGAGCTGAAGCAAGAGATATTTTCTTCTAATACAATAGTTTTCTCATGCTCTCTCTCTCTCTCTATTTCTCTCTCCTTCTCTCTCTTTCTCTTGTTTTCTCATGCTCTCTCTCTCTTGCTCTCTTTCTCTAGTGCTCTCTTTCTCTCTCACACTCTCTCCCTACCTCTTTATTGCTCTCTTTATCTCCGAGTGTCTCCCATTCTATTTCTCTTGCTCTCTCTCTCTCTCTCACTCACTCTCCCTCCCCCCCCCTCTCTCTCTCTCACTCACTCACTCTCACTCTGACTCTCTCTCACTCTGACTCTCTCACTCTCTCTTGCTCTCTTTAGCTTTCTAGCTCTCTCTTTCTCTTGCTCTCTCTAATTAACTATCTATCCCTCGCACACACTCTCTCTCTCTGTCTCGATCTTTCTCTTACTCTATATCTCTCTCCCTCCCTCTCTTTCTATCTCTCTCCCCTCTCTAACTCTCCCCACTCTCTCTCTTGCTAGCACTCTCACTCTATAATGTACTCTCTTTATTGCTCTCTCTCTTCCACTGACTCATTCTACCTCTCTACCTTTATTCCTCTCTCTCTCTCTCTTTCTCATTCTCTTCATCTCTTTATCACACACACTCTCTCTATCCCTATCTCACACGTGCATTCTCTCTCTTTATTTCTCTTTTTCACTCTCACTCTCTATTGCTCTCTATCTCTCTCCATTACACTTTCTCCACTTTCAATATCCATCTATCTCTAAGACTCTTGCTCTTCCTCTATCTTTTTATCTCTTTCATTCATTCTCCCCCACTCTCCATGTCACTTTAGTTCTTTCTCTTTGTCTTACTCTCTCTTGCTATCTCCGTCTCTCTCTCTCTCTCTCTCTCTCTCTTGCTCTCTCTCTCTCTCTCTCTCTTGCTCTATCTCTCGAACATGCTAGCTCACTTTCTCTCACTCGCTCAATCCCTCTCACTCACTCTCTCTCTCACTCAATTTCTCTCCCCTCTCTCTCTCATTCCCTTTCCCTCTCTCTTCTTCTACCTTTATCTCACTCTATCTCACACACACTCTTAGTCACTCTCAACATCTCACTCTCACTATCTTGCTATCTTTCTCTCTCTCTCTCGCTCTGTCTGTCACTCTTTGCATCACTCTCTAACACACACACACACATTCACTCACTCACTCTCTCTCTCTCTCTCTTGCCATCTCCCTCTCTTTCTCTTATTCTCTCTATCACTCTCTATCCCTCTATCCATTGATCTGTATGTCTCTCTCTCTCTCCCTCTCCCTCTCTCACTATCTCACTCTCTGTGACACACACACACACACTCTCTCTCTCTCTCTCTCTCTCACTTCCTCGCTCTCTCACTTCCTCGCTCTTTATATCACACATTCTCTCTCTCTCCCTCTCGATTTCTATTTCTTTTGCACACTCTTTCACTGTCTTTCTTTCTTTCTCTCTATAGCTGTCTCTATCTCTTTCACTCCCTTTTTTGCTCTCTCTCTACCTCTTGATCTCTCTCTCTCTCTCTGCCTCTCTCTCTGCCTCTCTCTTTCTTTCTATCCCTCTCTGCCTCTTTCTCTCTCTCTATCCCTCTATATATATATATATATTATATATATATATATATATATATATATATATCTCTCTCTCTCTCTTGTCACAATCTCTCACCCACTCACT
>JAREIK010002317.1:17991-149191 GCA_029783825.1 Sapria himalayana | reverse complement strand
CTTTATCACTTGCTCTCTTTCTATCTCTCACTATCTATCTCTAATGCCCTCCTCTCTCTCTCTCTATTTCTCACTCTCTTCCTCTCTCTCTCTCTTGCTCTTTCTCCCTCCCTCCCTTTCATCTCTCTCTCCCTCTATCTTGCTCTCTCTCTCTCTCTCTCTCTCTGTCTCTCTCTTGCTATTTATCCCTCTCTCTTTGTTGTCTGCACTTTATCCCTCGATCTCTCTATCTTGCTCTCTCCTACTCTCTCTCTTTCTCATGCGCGCTCTGTCTCTATTGCGCTTTCTCTGTGTGTCTTGCTCACTATCTCTCTCTTCTCCCTTCTCACATTCTCTCTCCTTCTTTCTATCTTTATCTTGATCTCTCTATCTCTTGCACACACACACACACACACACACACACACACACACCACTCTCTCTCTCTCTCTTCTCTCTCTTTCCCTCCCTCTCATGCACCATCTCATTATATTGCTCCCCCTTGTTCTCTCTCCCTCTCACTCTCTCATGCTCTACCTTTCTCTCTCATGCACTCTATTTTTCATGATCTCTCTCTCTCTCTCTCTCTCTCTTTCTCATGATCTCTCTCTCTCTCTCTCTCTTTCTCATGATCTCTCTCTCTCCATTCTCTCTTTCTGTCACTCTTTCTCTCTCACTTTCGCTATCTATCTGTCTCTCACTCTTTATCTCTTTCATTCTCTTTCTCTCTCTCTTTCTCACCCTATCTCTCTCACCCTCTCTCACTCTCTCTACATCTCTCTATAGCTCTCACTTCCTCTATTACTCTCTCTATTGCTATCTCATACTCTCTCTCTCTCTCTCTCTTGCTCTGTCACTTTCTTTCTCACTTTGTCTTTCTCACTTTGTCTTTCTATCTCTTTCTATTTCTTACTCTCTTATCTTTCTCTCAATTGCTCTTTCTCTCTCTCAATTGCAGTTTCTCTCTCTCACTCTCACTCTCATTACACACACACACACACACACACACATATATCTATATCACTATCTTGTTCTCTCTCTATCACACACACACACACACATATATATATCTATATCACTATCTTGTTCGCTCTCTATCACACACACACACACACACACTCTCTCTCTCTCTCTCTCTCGCTCTCGCTCTTTTTCACTCATTCTATCTCTCGCTCTTTCTCACTATTTCACTCCAGCTCTTTCTTCTTCTATCACACACACACACACACACTTTCTCTCTCTCTCACTTTCTTGCTTTCTCTTTCTCTCTCTCACTTTCTTGCTTGCACTCTCACTATATCTCTCTCATGCTCTCTCTCTCTCTATTTATCTATCTCATTCTTTCTCTCTTGCTCTATATCTCTCACTCCCCCTTTTATCTATTACTATCCCTCCCTCTCTCACTTACTATATCTCTCTCTCTTACTATATATATATATATATATCCATCTCTTGTTCTCTCTCTCACTCTCTAGCTCTCACTCTTTGTCACTAAATCTCTCTCTCTCTCTCTCTGACTCAATCTCTTTCTCTCTCTACCTCTTTGTATCTCTCTTGCTCTCTATCTCTCTCTCTATCTCACACAGTCTCTCCCTCTCCCTCTCTCTCACAAATTATCTTTTTCACTCTCAATATTTCACTCACACCCTCTTCCACTCTATCTCTCTCTTGCTTTTCTATCTCTTTCTATCTAACACACCACATACACTCTTGCAAACTCTCTCGCTCTCTCTTACTCTATATCTCTCTTGCTCTCTCTCACTAGTTATCTATATCTCTCACTCACTCCCTTTCTTGTTCTCTCTCTTTCTCTCTCCCTCTCTCCCCCTCTCCCTCTCTAACACCCTCTTGCTCCCCCGCCTCTCTCTCACTCTATCACTATCTATCTCAATTTAATTCTCTATCTCTATTGTGCTTTCTTTGTTTGTCTCTTGCTCTCTCTCTCTCTCTTTCTCTCTCCCTCTCTCTCTCTCTCGCTCTCACTTTATTGTTTTGTTGCTCTTTCTTTGTCTATTAATCACCATATCTCTTACTTTTACTTGTTAGTAATACTGCTCTAGGCCTATCTTATGGATATAATATTTTGACTATTTGTGAGAATTAATTATTATTATTATTTGCATGTTTATTATATATAATATCATTGAATAATATTATTAAATAGTTTAAATGTCCCTAAGCAGTTATTATTATGAGAATAACAATGAATTAAGATTAGTATAAAGTTTGATTGATATTCACGAGATGAATATGTATATTAGATACAAATCAAATTTATATCTATTTGTTGAGAACAAATATTGGACATACCCGTCCTGAGATTAATATATGGATCAAAGTCATAAGTTAATCTCTAATAGTTATGTTATTAAATCCTTTGACCCGAGATCATTATAGTTCTCAACATAAAGAATATTATGTTTCGATATAATCAAATATTGTCTTTAATCAGATGACTATAAAGGTTATACTTGAAAATAATAAGAATTATGTAGTAAGATATGTACGATTAAGATGAAATTTGTCCATCTTATTATAAGATAGATATCTATGGGTCCACTCAACAATTGAGACTGTGAAATGCATGGCCGTGCTTAAATGAATTGATGGAGATCAATATCATTTTTTTAGTTAGTCTAATTGGTTTTTGAGTAATCAAAGATAGAATGATATAAAGTTGACTTTATCCATTCCTTATATTCTATCAAGACATCACGAGACAAAAGGATTATATCATTAGCTATAATAAGCTTGTCTCAGATCATGAGCTTTTCATTTAACTTGAGTAGTCATAATGTTTTGTTAGAGTCCACTTATGACTTGTAGGATCAAAATATGATTTAGACCTACTGTCAATGTTAATTGAACCTATAGGGTCGCACACTAAGAACGAATAATAATGGTTATGATTTTTTACTCTCTGTAGTAATTAAAATGATGATATTATTTTAAATCACAAATAAAAATTAGTTATTATTTAAATTCGAATTTAATTTTGAGGAAGTTTAATTCGTGATTTAAATTAATAATTAATTTGTTACATTGAAAATTAGTTCTATTTAATAAATTCATTTAAAATGGGTTTTAAGAATTTGAATTTAAGTTGTTATTATTTAAAATAGTTTTAAATATATAATTAAATTCATTTGTGACTAAAACCCAAGCAGACTTGTATATATATATGTATGATATATTTGATGCAAGTAGTCATTTTTATAAAATCGAGAGAAACCCTTTGCTTCCTGAGAAGATGAATCTGAACTAGCATTCAACAAGATCGTTCACTATTTGTTTATGTGTAGATACTTGTAGAGGGTGGTCATAGTTTTAGAAAGACATCAGCTTTGAAGATCCAAATAAACCAAGACGTACACTTTTAAGGCTTGACGAATCGATCTAGAAGAGGTAAGTTTCGTCAACCCTTCATTTTTGTTTTTATGGAATACATGTGATCCTTGGTGGGTTAAGAGGATAAAAATTATAAATTCCGCTATGTTTATGATCCAATTAGATTGGATATTCTGCCCGAAACCCCAACATATCTTCCCCTATGTTCTCTCTCTCCCAACCATGTTGTCTCTCTCTCTCTATCTTGCTCTCTATCTCTCATGCTCTCTCTCTATCTCTTGCAATCTCAATCTCTCTCTCACACTCTCTCCCTCCCTCTCTCGCCCTCTCTCTCGCCCTCCCTCTCTCGCCCTCTCTCTCGCCCTCCCTCTCTCGCCCTCTCTCTCTTTCTCTCTTGATTTTGCTCTTAATATTCCTCTCTCTATCACACTCTCTCCCTCTCTCACTCTTTATTTATCTCTTTCTTGCTTGCTATCTCTCTCTATCTCTCTTCCCCTCTCCCCCCTCTCTCTCTCACTCACTTTCTCGCTCTATATCACTTGCTCTTTCTCTCCATCTCTTTCTCTCACTCTGACTCTCACTCTCTCTTGTAGCTCTATCTCCCTCTCTCTCACTCACACTCTATCTCTCTCTCTGTCTCTCTTTAATTTGCTCAATATCTTTCTCTCTCTTTCTATCTATCTCTTGCTCTCTCTCTCTCTCTCTCTCTATCTCTATCTCTATCTCTCTCTCTTCTCACTACCTCACTCTTTGTATTTCTCTCTCACTTTCTCACTCACACTCTCTCTTCCTATCCCCCCCTCTTCCTCTCTCGCTCTCTCTCTCTCTCTCCGTCTCAATCTCTCTCTCTTTTTGCTCACTCTCTCGATCTATATCACTTACTCTCTCTATCTCTTTATCTCACTTTGACTCTCACTCTCACTCTCTCTTGCTCACTCTTTCTTCCTCTCTCTCACTCGCACTCTATGTCTCTCTCTATCTCTCTCTATTTTGCTCAATTTCTTTCTCTTTATTTCTATCTATCTTTTGCTATTTCTCTCACACTACCTCACTCTCTATCTTTCTCTCTCACTGCCTCTCTCTCTCTCTCACTTGCTCTCTCTCTCACTCTCTATCTCTCAATCCCTCTCTCAATGTTTGATGCTCATGTTCTCTCTTTCACTCTTTCTTGCTCTATATAGATATATATATATATATATATATATATATATATCTTTATCTCTCTCTCTTTCTCCATCTCTTTTTGACTCACCCATCTCTCTCTCTCTCTATATCACTTCTCTCCCTTTCTCTTTTTCTCTTCTTTATTGTGCTCTTTCGATCTCTCTCTCTCTCTCCATTATTCTTTCTGCATTACTCTTTCTTTAATGTTTGCTCTCTATCACACACATTCTCCCGCTCTCTCTCTCTCTCTCGCTATCTCACTCGCTATCTCCCTCTCTCTCTTTCTCTCACTATCTCATGCTCTCTCTCTCTCTCTCGAACTGTGCTCTCTCTATTAATCTCTCTCTTTTGCTCTCTCTCTCTCTCTCTCTCTCTCTCTCTTTCTCAATCTTTCTTTCTCACTCTCTCACTCTCTTATTTCGTGTCTCTCTCTTTCTCTTGCCATATATATCACACACACACACACTCTCTCTTTCTGACTTACACACTCTCTTTATATTGCACTCTCTCTTTCTCTATCTTACTCTATGTCTCTCTCTCCCACTCTCTCTTTATCATGCTCTCTTTGTCACTTGCACTCTCTCTTTCTCTCTCTCTCTCTCCCAAGCACCATCTCACTCACTCTCTTGCTCTCTCACTCTCTCATGTTCTCTCTCTCTCGTATTCTCTCTCACTCTCTGATTCACCCTTACTCTTTTGCTATCTCTCTCTTGCTTTCTCTTTCACTCTTTCATGCTCTCTCTCTCTCTCTCATACACACTCTCTCTCCCTCTCTCATGCTCTCTCCATCATGCTCTCTCACTCATGTTCTCTCTCTCTTTCTCTCACTCCCTCTCTCTCTCTCTCTCGCTCTCTTGCTATCTCATTATCTCTCACTCTCTATCTATTTCAACCTCCCTCTCCCTCTCCATCTCTCTATGGTTCTTTCTCTCTCTATTGATTTCTCATGCTTCCTCTCTCTCTCTCTATTGCTATCTCATGCTTCCTCCCTCTTTCTCTTCACTCACCCTCTATGCATTATTCTCTCTCTCTTTCTCTTTGTCACTTTTTCTCTCACTCGCTATTTTTCTCTCTTTCTATCACTCTCTTGCTTTCTTGCTGACTCAATCTATCTATATCTCTCTCATGCTTTCTTTGTCTCTCTATCCCTTGCTGTATATTTCTCACTCTCTCTTTCTTTCCCCCTCCTTATATATATATATATATATATATTGTTAGTAATCCTGCTTCCAAAAGTTTGTAATTTTACAGATTCAGATTCAGAAGAAAATAGCAAATGATATATCTATAACCACATTATATATACGTATCAAACCATGATCCAAAACCACAACAAAAAATGAACCACAATAGAAACACAAAAAATAACGTGGTTCATTAGTCGTTCAGCACGACTAGCTACATCTACCAGAAAAATACTTTTGTGTTTACAGATTATAACCAAAATTTTTTTTACAATTTTGTGAGCAGGAGCCAGAAAAATCGCACAAAGGAGAGAGAGAGAGAGAGAGAGAGAGAGAGAGAGAGAGAGAGACGAGAGAACAGTCGTGCAGAAAAATAGTAGAGAAAAAATAGAAAAAGAAAAATATATATTCATATTAATAGATTATAACCCATGTTATTGTGCTATTACTGTATTCCCAACCTCTTAATATTTTATTTCCTACACTAACATTAAAAATATTGAAACATAAAAAATTTCGGTTATATAAAATAGTTTATCAAAACAAACTTTATACAACATTTATAGATCACACTCTCTCTCTATCTCTTTCTTTCTCTTGTTCTCTCTCACTCTCTAGCTCTCTCTCTCTCTAGCTCTCTCTCTCTCTCTCTCTAGCTCTCTCTAGCTCTCTCTCTCTCTCTCTCATTCAATCTCTCTCTCTCTCTCCTTCTCCCACTCTATTTTGCACTCTCTTTATTTCACTCTCTTTGTCCCCCCCCCTCTTTCTCAATCTTTTTCTATCACTCTCAATCACACACACATACACACACATATATCTTGCTTCTCCGTATCTCTCTACCTAACAAACAAACACACACACACACTCTCTCTCTCTCACTGTCACACACACACTTTCTCTCTCTCTCTCTCTCTATCTCTATCTCTCTATCTTTTTTCCTCGCTCTCTCTCTCTCGCTCTCTAAGTCTCCCTATCTCTCATTCTCTCTCTCACTCTATCACTCTCTCACCCTCTCTCTCTCTCTCTCTCTTTGTCACACTGTCACCCCTCTCACTCTCTTGCTTTATCTCACTTATCACCTCTCTCTCTCTAACACACACACACACTCTCTCTCTCTAACTCTCTCTCTTACTTTCTTTCCCTATATCTCTCTTACTTTCTCTCTCTATCTCTCTATCATTCTCGTTCACACACACACACACACCCTCTATCTCTCTATCATTCTCATTCTCACACACACTCTCCCTCAATCTCTCTTTCTCTTTCTCTTTCTCTTTCTAGCTATCTCTATCTCTATCACTCACTCCTTTCTTGCTCCCTCTCTCTTTATCTCTCTCCCCTTCCTCTTGCTCTCTCACTCTCCTCCCCTCTTGGTCTCTTGCTCTCACTCACTCACTCTTTCTCTCTCTTTATCAATCTCTCTCTTTCTATAACTGTCTATCTCAATTTGACTCTATCTATCATGCTCTCTCTCTCTCTCTCTATCTCTTCTCTCTCTCTCTCTCTGTATATATATATATATATATATATATATATATATATATATTCTCTCTCTCTCTCTCTCTATTTCTCCCCCTCTCTCCCTTTCACATTCTCTCTTTATCTTTTTTTTCTTTTTTCTTACTTCTTCTCCCTCTTTCTCATTATTTGTTTTGCATTTCTCTCTCTTTCTCTATATCTCTCTTACTTTCTCTCTCTCTCTCTCTCATGTTCTCTCTCTCATGCGCTCTCTCTTTGTCTATCTTCCTCCCTCTCCCCCTTTAACTCTCTCTCTCTCTCTTTCTCTCTCTCATTTTATCTCGCTCTCTTTTTTTGCTCTCTCCCTCTTTATGTCTCTCTCACTCTCACTCTCACTCTCTTGCGCTCTCTCTCTCTCTCTCAGTTTCACACTCTATCTCTCTACCTCTCTTAGTTTCACACACACTATCTCTCCCTCTTTCTTGATCCTTCTACGTGTTTCTAGCTCTCGCTCAATCTTCCATATCTCCCCCTTCTCTCCCTTGCTCTCTCTCTCTCTCTCCATCTCTAATTCACTCACTCACTCTTACTCTCTCTCTCTCTTCCTATATCTCTCTCTCTCTCTCTCTTCCTATATCTCTCTCTCTCTATCTCTATTTCTCTGTCTCTGTCTCTGTCTCTCTCTTTTTGTCTCTCTCTCTTTCTCTCTCGCTATAGATATATATATATATATCTCACACGCACACACACTTTCTCCATTTATCTCTCTCTATCACTCTGACACACATTTTTTCATGCTCTTTCTATCTCTTGCTCGGTCTCTTTCTTGCTATATCACTTGCTCTGCCTCTCTTTCTCACTTTGTCTATCACCCTATCTCTTGCTATTTCTTTTTATTTTTCACTCTTGCTCTCTCTCTCTCTCTCCCAACCTATCTTTCAAACGTGCACACACACACACACTCTCACACGCTCACACACACACAACACACTCTCTCTCTCTCTCCCTCTCCCATTCTATCGTTCACACACACACACACACACTATCTCGTTACCTCTTTTGCTCAATCTCTTGCCCTCTCTTTCTATCTCTCACCATATCTCTTGCTGAATATGTTGAGGTTGATCTGTTATTCTCTTTCTCACTTTCTCTGTCTCTCTCACTCAATCTATTTCTCACTCAATCTATTTCTCACTCGTTCTCTCTCTCTCTCTCTCATTCTCTCTCCCTCTTTCTCTCTCACTCGTTCTCTATCTCTCTCTCTCTCTCGCTCTCTCTCTCTCTCTCTCCATCTCTAACTATCTCTCTCTCTCTATCTTCCTCTCTCAATATCTCATTCTGCATCTATCACACACACACACACACTCTCTCTCTCTCTCTCATGATCTATCTCCTTTGATCTATCTTTCTCATTCTCTCTCTCTCTCTCTCTCTCTCTCTCTCCTTTGCACTATCTCTTCTCTCTCTCTCATGATCAATCTTCATTGATCACACACTCTCTCTCATTCACTCGTTTTATCTCCCTCTCTTTCTCTTCTCTATATCTCTTCTCTCTCTATATATCATTGTCTCTCTCTTACTCTCTCTCTCTCTCTCTCATTCTCTCTCTTGCTCTCTTGCTCTCTCTCTCTCTCTGACTCACTCACTCTCTCTCTCTCTCTCATCACACACACACACACTCTCTCTCTCATTCACACACTCTCTCTCTCTCTCTCACTCTCTCTCTCTCACTCTCTCTCCCACACTCTCTTTCGATCTCTTTCTTTCTCTCTCTCCCTCCCTCTCTCTCCCTATCAATCATTCTCTCTTTTTCTCACACACTCTATCACTCTCTTGGTCTCCAACTATCTTTATATCACTTTCTCTATCTTACTCTCTTTCCCACTTGATCTCTCTCTCACTCTAACTCCGGTCACTCTCTCTCGATTTTGCTCTCTGGCAGTCTGGCTCTTGCTCTCTCTCTCTCTCTCTCCTTATTATCTTGTTATCTCGCTCACACACACGCACTCGCTTTCTCTCTCTCTCTCTCTCTCTCTCTCTCTCTCTATTGCTCTCGCTATATCTTTCCCTTTTATTACTCTCTCACTCTGTGAAGTTTCATGCTATCTCACTCAATCACTCACTCACTCTTTCCCTCTTTCTCCCCCCCTCTCCCACTCTCACTCTCTCTTGCTTGCTCACTCTCTCTTTTGCTCACCCTAACCATTTTGCCCTCTTTCTCTCTCTCTATCTAGCTCTTGCTCTATCTCTCTCTCTCCCACGCACACTCTCTATCTCTCATTCTCTCTCCCCCTTGTTATCTTTCTTTCTCTCACACAACCTCTCTCTCAATTTAATTTTTAGGTTGATATGGTATTATTGTTCTTAAAACTATTAGAAAATTTTATGCAAAAAATACAGTGAAAAAATAATTTTTCAAGTTATCAAAATTTTCTATCAAAATACATAAATAAATATATTTCAAACTATCCTAAATATATATTTTTATGTTTCTCTGCTTATGCTAAAAAGTATAAAAATGAACACCACAAAAAATCAAAATAAATATTCCGCTCCCAAGATTAGTGTAATTTTTATATGCACACAAAGTCTCAATATTCAAATTATTGTAGATCAGACGAAATATAGAAAATATTTGAAAATAATTATAGAATAGTGTTTTCAATTACAGACCTGGTATTTTAAAAGAAATTCAAACACTCATGTTACAGCACGAGCAATGCACAAACATGATATGAGCACAACACGATCACAATTTCTTCAGAACACCACATGAACTCTACATGGATCATACATAAACTTTGTATGAATCCAATAACCTTATAAATATAAATAGATAATGAGAGTAAATTTTGTTTATTAAATATTACTAAAACTTAATAAAAGGTTCAGAAGAGTAATACAAAAATCAAATCCTAAGTACTATGTTAAATAAAAATGAGAATAGTTCCTATTTTTATTAACACAAATATGCACAAAACTTGAATCCAAGTATTCCTATTTTCTTTTCATGCACATAGCCCCCTAAAATGAACATATTGTTCAATGTTCATGCACATCAACACACATTGTTCACCACCTATGCATACAAGCACACACGAGATCACTGTTCACGCACACAAGCACACACGAGCTCACTGTTTACACACAAAAGCACACACAGGATCACATGCACTCTCTTCATGAAATCACACACATGGGATCACTATCACCATGGTTCACGCACACATGGGATTACACGCCCTGGGAATTATCCCATGTTTCACACACACACCATAGGTCATTTCATGGGATAAATTCCTAGTTCGTGAAAAATGAGAGCACCACATTTCATGCTCACAACTTTACCAAAGATGTGCATAAGTATTCATAGAAATATAGAAATAATGTCATGTTTCATGAGGTTCACACACACATAAGTATGGGATAAAATCCCTTTTTGCGAAAACCCAAATGGGATGACTCCCATTTTTGTAAACTGACCAAGTGTGACCATTTTTCTCATGGTTCATGAGACTATATTTTTCATTTTAGCATAAATTTTTTCCCATCTCATTTTCTCTATGCACACATGTATTTTATTAACACAAAAATTGACCATTATTTTTTTTATTTAAACAGATGACTTTTAAATGGGAGCACCAACTCTCATTTAAAAAATAAAACAAACTAAAAACAAAAAAAAAATAAACAAACCAAAATAAATAATATTTCAATCTACCCAAAACCAAACAAACCTAACAATCTCCCCTTCTAACCTATTTGAGCAGTCTGAGTTATGTTCTTGGTTTGAGCTTAGTGCATATAAGTCATAGGAAATTCCTTAGATTATAAAATTATTTTACATTGCTCATATGAGAAAATGTTTTTTGGTAATTACAATATCCTGAGAACTCAATTTTTTCTACCGAGCCATCAACTCCCCCTTGATCCAACTAATCTCGGAGAGTAGTTGAAATAAAAGTATTATTATTTATTTTCAATTCATAAGCTTTCAATTGATCAGTGTAATCCATGAAAGTGGCTGAAGTAAAATTCATATCATTTACTTTTAACTCATAAGCTTTTCTTTGATTTGTGTAATCCCTGAAAGTAATTGAAGTAAAAGTTATATTATTAGGAATTTATTCAATATTCTTGTTTGTCTCATAACAAATATCTGAGGAATCTAGATCGACCATTCTCGATCTCTTTGAAGAAAGTTTTACAGCAATATGACTTTCTATTGTCATACCATCAATCCTACCATCACTAGGTGGTTGTTGAATAACAAGTGTAGATTTCTTTCATGCGAAAAGTATATTATCTACATTAACATACTCAAACCAATGCAGCTTATAATCAATGCAAGTATTTTCTTGCCATGCATTTTTCCAATTTGATTTAGCTCTAGCTGAGATAATATAAAAGGTATATCCTTCTACCCCTCGCTATAGTCAGTGATCCTTTAGACAAATTCCATTTATTCTTTCTGAACTTGTCCGGATGGCCCATGTTATCCAATATTCCTATGGATAGTGGGTTCATCTAAATCTCCAAGATATATCAGACATCCTTAAGAAATAGTCGGTATCTCGTATTCATCTCCAGACAAATATTACTGTTGCCCAATATTTTTGAGGTTCTTAGAACACCCATCTTGACTATTCAATAGTCCCCAGACAAAAATTTCCTTATTTGATGAGTGTTTACTATAGCTGAGATATGATGGAAAGTTATGTTTCCAACATATTGTATTATTATGACATAAGTCTTAGAGCATAACTTTTTCCACTTAGCATCATCCATACTTTTCAACTTTGGATCACCGAGAGTCAGTTCAAGCAGATACCTCATCATGAGAAGATTCATAATTATTATTTTCTAAGTTGAATAGTATGAGGGCTCCAATCTAATCATACAAAGCGAGGTTCACACACACACACACACACACACAAAACATGTGTTAAAATTCCTCTTTGTGAAAACCCCAAATGGGATGACTCCCATTTTCGCAAAGTGACCATGCATGACTTTTTTTTTTGCTGGTTTATGAGACTCTCCTATTTTTGGTTTTTGCATAAGTTTTTTCCTAACTCATTTTCTCTATGCACACATGTTTTTTATTAACCCAAAAACTGATCATTGTTTTTTTTATTTGAACAGATGACATATAAATGAAAGTGCCCACTCTCATTTAAAAATTAAAACAAAGTAAAAAAACAAAAAAAAAACAAATGAACCAATATTCATAATATTTCTATCTACTCAAAACTAGACAAACCTAACAAATATACATATCTAATATAGATAGTATAACAAGTAGAGATCACAATTCAAACTATTATGACTTCCCCAACTAAATTAGATAGAATGGATCTATGTCACATGGCTTGGCAGTAGCTAGCTTGACATTGGAGGCAAGCAAACTAACCTTAGTCCATGTCTATAAATTTGGGTCTTAGTCTGACTTATTAGCTTGCAAGCCAAAACATAGTAGACATCCTAACCCATTGCTAGCCGAGACTACTTTTTGCTTGGTTCACCTAGTCCACATTTTCTATTTTCATGCATATGCATTTAGAAATTTTAAAAATTGTGAACTATATTCTACATCAACTAACAAAACAAATATATGTAGAGTACTTTCAAGATATTTTAATTTTATTTTATGATTTAAAATAATTCAAAATTAAGGTAATATAATTTTCACCTAATTTTTAAAAATCTCTATATTATAAAATGAGATAAATTATAATGAATTTTTTGAATAAATGATGTATACTAAACAACTACAAGAATAATATAAATAATAAAAAAAACCCTTTCATGAAAAATTTCTACAAATAAAAAATGTTTTTAGTGTTTTTTGCCAATCAATTTCACAAAGTTTTTGCATACCTATTTTTGAATTCTTAGAAACCAAAAGTATATTTTTATGTAAAATATTTTTGAACATTAAGTATATTGAATCTCACCAAATTTTGATGTCTACTCAAAATATTTTAGGTTTTAAATTTTTTCATTGCAATGTCTCTAGACTCTATCCCCATTAGTGGTGAGTCAGGAGCTTAGTCATTAACCTCTTTTTGTTAGATCTGGTTTAGGAATCAAATAGAACATTTTTCTCCGCCATCATGCTTTTGTATTATCGATTCTTTTTATTAGAGGGCTTCTACATGAGATTCATTTTTTTTTGCACAAAATCATAGAAAGTCAAGCCTTATTTTCATGAAAATGAAGAAATTTGTTTATCCTTAGATTTGATTCAAGTCCCTATCCCTAGTTAACACGATTTGCAATGTCCTAGAAATATACAATAAGACATCGACTAACCTATGTATTTAAAAGATGCTAGGGAATACCATCCAACCCACTAATCAGGCTCTCATAAAACTAGAAGATCATGTAGATCACACATATGATCTAGATCTTCCAATTTCTCTAAAAAAATGTGTACATGAATTGTACTAACCAATCAATCTAAGCAATACTATTTTATTCACATCATTCTTATTTTTATTCTACTTTACTATCTTTTCTTGAATGTAAAATGATACATAGGTCACCTTATAAGATATTATCACATCCAAAATAGTAGCAAGTTATGTATGAAGAGATTTATGACATTCACTTTATTAAGAATTAGGAACTAATACTTTGGGAATGCCCCTAATTGGTTGTAAGTGATCATTTACTATGAACACTATTTATGACTAATTAGTGGCTGGATGTGTAATGTAGATATATAAAATTGATTATCAAAGAACCATAATAACAATGGCCAAAATAATCTATATTAAGATTTTATTATTTCAAACAATTTCTGATAGTTGATTGACATGTTAATTAACATAAAAAATATATTTCTTCAAAGCAATCATGAATGAGAGATATATATAAAGAAGCTGCCTAATTTTATGGTTGAAGATGTGTTTAGGTTGTAAAACCATTATATGGGATAACGTAATCTCAAAGTATGGGTTGGAAGGTTATTTGAGTCTATAACTTCTATTGGATGAGACATGTATGTTTCTATTTTTTTTCTCTTTTATCGGAATTCACACGAAGTGACTATTTTTATACTAGTTGTTATTGTTAGAATCATAATATTTGGAAAACAATAATGGAAATCTAGACAACTCAACTGGCACTATAGATAGATAGACTTGACTTACCTTGGGTCCCAAAAATAGAACCCAGCCCTGCTAGGAGTCCTGACCAAGCAAAACATTATTTGATTAAGATAGTATCATGGTCAGATCTACCTACTTGAGTAAACAAAAAATTGAGCTTTGTATTATTAGGGTAATAATTTACTTGCTATAACTACTTGGGTGAACACTTGCAATAAGGGATTCTTCAACAATGTAATTATCAACATTATGGATAAGGAAGCTATCACACTCCATTCCCACATGTAATTGGGGTGTGGTGCATTAGATAAATGCAGCTTGTTGAAAATAGATAAAAAATATATGTCATCATAAATTTGTTGCATACAGGTCCAATGGCATGGTCTAGATGGGCTCCATTTTTCATGCTTTGATAATAAAAGAGTTTCTTCCAATTTCATGCTAAGTATTTTTGTCAAATTTTTGGTGGGGCCAATTGTTTGTTGTTAAGGAATTGAATCACATCTTGTGATAGTATGCATAAATTATGATCGTTTTTTTATTTATGAATGAATATTAATGTAATGACATTGAAAACATACCTTAATCATGAGCTTTGTATGTAATTGAAGAAGTCTTCTTTCTTATATCCTACTCAAGATTACATTAGGAAGAAAAATAGTGTGAGATTGTTTTTCTTCTGCCATAAAACCTGAAAATTACAAAAAAGAAATATTTCACATCACTTTTTTAAAAGTTATATGATTTTTTTCTTTTATCTTTAAATTATTATTCAAATACTATCTTTATTATATATATATATGTGTGTGTGTGTGTGTGTGTGTGTGTGTGTGTGTGTAAAAACAAATAATTAATATGATTTTAATTTAAATCAATTTATCAGATTTTAATAAAATCAATAAATATTAATTTAATCAAATTAATCACTTTAATTTTATAAACCTATACACTCTAAACAAATAGATATAATCTTTAATTATAATTTAAAATATTTCTTATGGCATTGCATGAGGCTTTGGAAGGGACTTTGCCTAAAATGTGATTTTGGGTTTCCAATGTAAAGTATCTTATCCTATTTATATTAATTATAATTTATTTCACTATCGAATTATAATTGTACTCACTCACTTATTTGAAATAATTTAAGTCTATTGTTATTTAACACTTATTAAACTCTTCATATTAAAATTATAGATTTATATCGATTGAATTAAATTACTAACAATTTAATTTAATCAATCTATTATTTTTTTTTGAGACCTTCTACTTAATGTATTTGATATGTCAGATTTAAATCTAATAATAGGGTTTGATGATATCAAAATTTATAAGTATCGTTAAAGGGTTATCATTAATCCATTTGACAAAAAATGTATTCCGACAATAATTAATATATACATTAGAGATGATAAAGTTATCCAGCTCACTGAGTTTATTAATCTATTTATTGATCTCACCCTTTATGAATCAAAACAAATATTAACAAGTATACGTGTCTATTAATTATTTCAAGATTAAGAGTAATAATATTTATACTAATAATGATATATTTTTATTTTACATGTCAGTAAAAAATAATCATACCATAATGATCTCATTCAATATACAAAAGTGTATGAGTACAAAAAGTTAAACTTTCACCATTCCCCATCATTAAAATAGATATACTAAAATCATATGTTATAATCTTACCAATAGTATGTCCAACTATATCTAGATTGTGAACAACAGACTTATATTCCATAAGAATTAATAATTTGATATTTTGTATATAAGCCAAACTCTACAAACAAAATCATCTAACAATAAAGGACTTATGCACATTAAGTTTAAATATAGACTAAGTTCATTTTAAATTTACTTACAATTAAAAAAAGCAAAATACATTCACCTAACCAAGAAAACACAACAATCAAATGGCTTTCAATATAAACATAGTTCCAATAATCTCTTACTTAGACTTAAAGCCATTATTCCATCTCTTTTACTCCCATTCCTTCCACATGCCCTTCAAAGTTCTAGGTGGTAAAATTTTCATAAAAAGATCTACCAAGTTATCCCATGATGCTACTTTGGTTAGCATTATATCTCCTCTTCTCAAAATATTTCATATTAGATAATATTTACACTCAATGTGTTTTATCTTCTTATAGGTTCTAGGTTCCTTAGAGTTTTTAACTACTCTAGTATTATCATAAAGAATTGTAATAGGCAATTGCATAGAAGAAATGACTCATAGATCCATCAATTTTTTTGAGCTATGCTACCTCTGGGGCTACCACATATTCAACATTCATGATGGAATCCACAATAAAAGTTTTCTTGATACTCTTATAATAATAGCTCTACTCCCTAAGGTAGAGACATAACCTAAGGTGGATTTTCTTAAATCCTCATCTAATTGGAAATCTAAGTCTGTATATACTATATGCATAAGAATGTTTGATAAACTAACATGTAATCTCTCATATTTTTTAGGTACTTGATTATATGTTTTACTATTATCCAATATTCTTGCCTTGGGTTAGAATGATAACTGCTAACCATGCCTATATCATAGTAGATGTAAGGTCTAGTGTAAAGCATTGCATATATTAAGCTTCCTAATATAGTTTTATAAGAAACTATTTTCATTTTCTCTATCTCATCAGGTATTTTGGGATATTAATTATTTTATAGAGTAATTATATGTCTAAAAGGAAACTTTTATTGGAATATTGCATGCTAAAATAGGTCAATATCTGGTCAATATATATAGCTTGAGATGAGCCCATCATTTTTTGCTTGCGATTTTACAAAAACTTAAACTTAAAAATGTGTCTAGCTTCTCCTAAGTGTATCATATCAAACTAACTAGATAATCAAATCTTGATTGAAGGTAACACTCTCACATCATTTCTATTGAGCAAGATGTTATCTATGTATAATACCAATAATACCACCATGCTACCACTGCATTGTTAATATATACAAGATTCATTTGAACAGTAATCAACCATAAGACCTATTGACTTGATCCTATAAATTGACTATTCCAAAATATGAATACTTGTTTAATTCTATAAATAAAATTTCTTTAATTTATATGGCATGCTTTCTCGACCCTTTTCTATGAAACTATCAAGTTACATCATATAGATGCACTCCTCAAGATGTCAATTCAAAAATGTAGTTTTTATGTCTAGTTTTCAAATCTCATAGTTATAATGAGTTATGATGGATAAGAAAATCCAGATAGTCTTTAGCATTACTACTAGTGGAAAAGTTTCCTTATAATCGATTCACTCTTTATGAATAAAGCCTTTAAAAACAAGCCTAGCCTTATAAGTCTAAATCTTACTTTATGTTCCTCTCTTTTTTTTTATAGATTCATCTGCACTTGATGGGATTTATCCCTTCAGGTGATTCCATAAGATCCCAAACTTGATTAGTGCGCATGGACTACAACTTTGATTTCATAGCCTTTCGCCTAATTTCCACATCTTTATATAGGGAGCAGTATCTACCTCATCAAAGATTCTTTCATAAGACTCTCCCATGAATTTATACTATGAAGGTTGATGAATAACCCTTCCACTACAATAAGACACTTCCTTTAGCTATATACTTTTAATAGTATGAAGTATAGATGATGATTCTCACAAACCATCATTATCATGATCTAATGGTTGTGTAACTCGCATGTCAATGATAGGTTCACAAGGCTCAGCATCAATATATCCTTCAATAATCTCATCATAACTACGAGGTAATGAAATATTTGGAACATTACTCTATGGTGTTTGTTCTTGTACTATTGGTATTAAATGATATTTGTACTAGTTTATCTCCTTTTAATTTATCTAGAGTAATTCTACTTATGGGTTTGTGACTCATTACAAAATCTTCTTCCAAAAATTGAGCATTAGTAATAACAATTACCTATAATCCTTTAGAAGATAAAACAAGTCACCCTTAATTCCTCTAGGATATCCTACAAAGAAACATACTTCTGTTCTTTGTTCTAATTTATTCATTTTTCATTTCAGCACATGCATTGTTCAACCTCAAAAGAAAATGTCTTTCAGACTAGGCTTGTGGCCTATCAACAACTCAATTAGAGTGGAAAGTACTGATTTGTATGGTGTCAAGTTCAAAACAATAAGCTATTGTTTCTAATGCATATCTTCAAAATGAACCAGGTATGTCTAAATAACTCACAATTGATCTTTATCATGTTTATGAGAGTCATATTCCTTCTTATGTCATACTGTTCTATTGAGAAATACCATGTACAAACAATTGGGATGTAATCATATGTTCCAATAAGTAGTCCAGAAACTCTCCCAAGAGGTACTTACCACCATGATCAAATTAAAGTATATTGAGATATTTATTGAGATGCTTCTCCATTTATATCCTTGATTCTTTGAATTTCTCAAAGGCGTAGAATTTATGACATATCAAATAAATATACTCATACCTTGAGTAATCATCAATGAATATGATAAAATACTCAATGTCACCTCTCACTTAGATAGTCATAAGTCCACACAAATTAGAATGAACTAGTTCCAATAATCCTTTGGCTCTATAGTATAAATGCCAAAGATGTCAATGTAAGATGTCAATGTTATTCTTTTCATATTGTTGTAGTTAAGGAGAGACATGATTAATAATATAAAGATTACATTTCAATGAAACATAATAGACAAATATTTTATTCAGATAGATTATTACAAAATCATTGAATAGAAATGAATATTCAACCTTAACCAAACTAAAAACAGAAATCAAATTTCTTCTAATGGAATGTACATAAAGACAATCTTTTAACATTAAAATTCAATCTCTTCAATTTTAAGATAGTAATCTCTCACTATAATAGTTTCCACCTTCATAGTATTTCCCATTGAAGATTAATTTTATCATTACCTAGTTGTCTAGTTTCCTAGAACTACTATAAAGAATTATGAATATAATTTTTGGTTCTTATATCTACACATTAGGTATTGGTAGATACCACCACTAAATATTTCTCAACTACTAGTGAATGAGATTTGTCTTGATTGTTCACCTTGCTAAAATAAACCTTACACTACTTCTTCCAATATCTTGGTTATTTGTAGTGAAAGTATTTACTCTTAAGCTTTTTTACTCCTACTTGTGATTTAGAAGCTACCTCAGGAACATGGATATGTTTTTAAAATTTCTTCCACTTCTTACCTTTTGTCATGGAAGAGATCTTTTTAGCAACAAATACATGAGATGACTTCTTGATAAGACTCTTAGTTGATAATAATTCTTTAAGCAATTGTGTCAATTTCCATTCAAGTTTATTTATATTATAGCTTAGGAAAAATTGCTTATGTGAATATGATAGTGACTGGAGAATAATATCAATCTAAGAATTCCCATTAATTTTAGCTCTAAGGATCTCTAATTCATTGAGAAAGCCAATCATCTTTAGAATATGATCCCTTACTAAGGGTGTTTCAACCATTATAATATTTATCAAATCTTTCATAGTTTTCTATCTTGCAGAAAATGTCTAATTCTCAAACATTTTTTTAAGAGTAAACATCATATCATAGGCATTAGACATATATTAATGATGGTGTTGGAGTATATTAGTAATAGAATCCAAAATATAACACATTGTCATCTCATAATCTTTTACCTACTTCTCATAAGGCTTGTCTTCCTATTCAGTTATCATTTCATGAGATTTATCTAGGCAAAGATCTTTGAGTATAAATTTATTGTTCTCAACAGTTAGAATAATATCTAGGTTTCTTTTCCAATCTATGTAATTCATTCCATCAAGTTTAGTTTCTTTGAGAATAGTGGTGATTGGATTGAAAATCTTTTTTTAAACCCTAAAACATTATGAGCTAATTATCTTTGAATTTCATTTCAAGTATTGGTTCACTCCAATTTTTAAAATGTAACCATCATTTTTTAGATACACTATGAATAGCATGCCTCAATAGAAGGATCTCTACTATTTATTATTTGTCTAGATAGGCCAATTCCTTTTAATCTTATTATCTAGGTAATAGTCCATACAAAACAAGACTAAATTGATGGTTTAGCTTTGGTCCTACAAATAATAGTAGTGACTCAGATAGAATGAATACTATTATTTATAGCTAAGTCTATACCATCACATAATTCCACATTAATTATTCTTAAATGAATCCCTCATATGGTGAAGTAATTCATTTTAATGATTTGTGAAATTACCTCATGGTGGTTTGTACTCATTGTATCCACAAGTCAATTAGTTTAATAGGAAGAAGCTACCTAAACCAACATGCTAATCGACTTGTATCACTTACAAACCAGTGATGAAGACCATGGAATTCATTCTTGATGAATTTCCTGGACCACTTGGGTATTGGGAGAGATTGAGGGTTTTAATATAATAAATAGGAAACTACAATTACTAATTCCCTTTAAAAAAGATATATCTTAAAATGGAAATTATTTTAATTTATTTTCTATTTTCTTTTATTATCAAAAATGTGGTCTTTAATTTGAACATGTATTCATATGAGCATGATATAATTTTTATATATAACCATCTCATAAGTTTTCATATACATCCATTATTCACATTGTCGTGTATCACTACTATGCATACCATCACAACCAACCATAATTCATGCCATCACATCCAAACCACAATGCATGCCATCACATCCAATCCACAATGCATGCCTTCACATCCAATCCACAATGCATGACATCACATTCAATCCAACATAACAACCTAGTTATTATATCGAACCATAGACAGCAACCTACCTATTATAGCCAATCATAGACAACAACCCAGGTATTAAGATCATTTCACTTCAATGAATTCTAATTTGGAAGTCGGGATTGAGAAAGCACCCCAATAGGATCAACTAGAGGTGTCAAACGTGCCGGGCCGGCCCGGCCCTGCACGAGGCACGGCACGGTTCGGCCATGCCTGGGCCGGCCCGGCACATTTTTAAACCGTGCCCGGGCCCGTGCCGTGCCCGGGTTAAGAACAGCCCGTGCCGTGCCGTGCCTTGGCACGACACGTCGGCACGGGTCCGTCCCGTGCCGGTTCACGCAGGCACGCGTGGCGCTGGCGGCGTGTCACGTGTGGCGTGGCGTGACCCGTCCGGCCGTCCCATGGCCCCCCGCCCCCCCGGTAAAAAGACCGCGGGTCGGGTCTGATTGGACCCGACCCGCGGTCCATACTGCCGATACCCGACGTTAGATCCGACCAATCCCAACGGCCAAAAAAAAAATTCCAAAAATCACAGATTTTCAGCCGTTGGATTCGCCTCCAACGGCTAGGGGGCAGAATCCAACGGTCCTCGTGATTCTGCCCCTTAAAAATATTAAAAAAAATCAAAAAAATAATAAAAAAATATCTTTTTTTATAAAAAAAAAACTTTCTTTAGCCTATAAAATCTACCCCCTCCCTATAACATTTATGTTTTTCAAAAACATAAAACCTCTCAATACTTTCTCTCTCTCACATAAACCGTGCATCTCTCTCTCGGGCCTCGTGATTTTGATTTCGGCTTGGATTTTCATGAAACTAAACTTGAGTTTTGAACATCAGAGCTTCCTGCGGTGCACCTTGCACGTGACTAACCTCATTGCTTTTACCGGGTAATTTATTTTACGTTTTTATTTACTTTCTCTCTCTAAAGCTTCTCTCTCTAGAAAAACTTAGGAAAAAATAAAAAACATAAAAAATGACAAATACACCTGACACGTATTTAAATTTGGAAAATGAAAATGTTAGTGTTACACAGACGTCTGCGGCTGCTGAAACTTTGGTTTCTCCAGTCGTCTCAACCCAAAGTTCTAAAAAACAAAAAACTAGGAGGACTTCTGTAGTTTGGACACATTTTAAAATCATAACACAAGTAAATGTTAGGGGTGAGGAACTTGAAATGGCACAGTGAAATATTGTATGAGACTTTTAACATGCAAGAGTACATGTGGGACTGGGCACCTTAAGAGGCATGCCGAAATATGCACCATAAAACATGAACCCTTAGATCCTAGGCAAACCCAACTTGGCACTACATTTTTTGAGATTGGATCGAGTTCAGTCTCAAAGTTTACTCCCTTCGTATACTCCAGGGAGTTGGGTAGGGACGGCATGGCCAGGCTCATCACATTGATGGGTCTTCCGATCAGATTTTCGGAAGATCCCAGGGTAGTGCGCATCATGCAGACTTATTTTCAGCCATCCTATCGTAGGATTCCTAGGTCCACATCTAGGAGTGACATACTAAAGATATATAAGTTAGAAAAACAAAAAATAATTAAGGAATTTTTGGCATATAGTGGAGTGGTGTCCGTGACGTCCGATATATGGACATGTCACGATGATTCTTCTTATGCATGTCTCACGAGTCACTATGTAGATTCTAACTGGACAAACAATAAAAAAAATATTAGGATTCACTGAGATTCTTCATCCTCATGATGGCCCGGCCATTTTTGAGTGTATGATGAAAATATTTAGGGAATATAAAATTCAAAATAAAATTTTTAGTGTCACTTTCGATAATGCTGCGAATAATGGAGTAGCGATCAATATGTTTGTTAGGAATATTAGAGACGCACCATTAGGAGAGATCTTTCATGTCAGATGCATGTGTCATGTGATTAACCTGATAGTTCAAGCGGGTATGAAGGTGTGTTCCCCCGCGTTGGAAAATATACGCAATGCACTCAAGTATATTCGCACTCCTCGCAGACTACAAGAGTTTGGTAATCTCTGTTTGTCTGCGAATCTTAAGAAGAAGAAATTCCAATTGGATGTGAGACATCGTTGGAATTACACGTACCTGATGTTGGAATCATGTGTTGGATACGAACACGTGATATCCGACTACGTCAATAGTAAGAGTGACGAACTTATTATTGACGACACTGACTGGGCTTCAGGAATTTTATTTATGAAATTCCTGAAGATATTTTATGACACGACGAACATGTGTTCGTCGGTTTATACGCCCACCACTTGCATTGCACTCCGGTGCATATACAACATAGTAGTATGTTTAAGAAGTATCGAGCGGACCCGACGCTTAGCCATATGGTTGCAGAGATGGAGACCAAGTACCTGAAGTACTGGTCCACCATTCCATCTCTTTATTGCCTCGCAGCATGCATGGACCCTAGGGCTAAGGTGGAAGGGGTTGAAAACACCCTGACTTTCATTTCCTCGTGCATGAACCTGGAAGAGCCACTTGAAGGGTTCATTTACGAGAAGTTGACAGACCTGTTCACATACTACGATACTAGGTATGGTGGTGGTGAGATTGTGTTTACGGACATTGATACCTTATTCGGAGATAACGATTATTCCATTAACCTAGCGAGGGGGAAACGTAGGGGTGGACCATCACATAGGAGTGAGCTATCTCGGTACTTAGATACCGATTACTGCTCAATCCTATCACATTCTGATAATAAGAATCTTGATTTATTATAGTGGTGGAAATCATATGAGTCCACCTATCCCGTGCTATCTAGGATGGCACGGGATCTACTGACTCCTCCGATGTCGAGCGTAGCATCGGAGTCTGCTTTTTCTGTTGCAGTGAACGTGATTTTGGATAGGAGATCGAGATTACGTCTAGATATGGTTGAGGCCTTGGCATGTTTGAAGGATTGGGAGGAATCGAGATTTAGCATCCGTGATCGTGCTGAAGCTGGGACTGTGACAGACACTGCACTCGCATCCACATCCACTACGATGGCGTAGGAGCTGATTGCCGATGATGATGATCCATATGATACTGATCTTGATATTGCGGCTGATGATTCTCATGATATGCCGCTTGACGATTGATGCTCATCTGCTCTTTTTTTTCGATGTTTTTTTATTTATTTTATTTATACTCTTTGTTTGTACTTTGTACCATACGTTGTGTTGAAACTTATACTTGTTTTGTTCGGACCATTGGTTTCAAAAGCATGATTGATAATTTTTCTTTTGTGTAGTTTATTTTTTTTTTATTTTAATTTTTACTAACATAATGTATTTATTTATTTTTTTTACGATTTAAATTTTATTTTAAAAATTAATAACTTTAAATTTTAATATATAATTAATAAATTATATATATATATAAAGCTAAACTAAATTAAATTTGATAAAAAAAAATTTTTCTAATATTTGTTTGTTTTATTTAATTTTAATTTTTATAATTTTTACAAAAAATTATATTTAATAATTAATACTCTATACGGTTACTTAATCAAAAAATTTATAATAAAAAAAAATTTAATCTGCCATCTGCCTGTCCGTCAGCGGTCAGCCCGTGCGGCCTCCCGGACCCCGGTGACCCGGTCCCACGTCGTGGCTCCCGCCTGCCCGGCCGTGCCGCCCGGCCTGTATGGCCAAGGCATGCCCGCCTATATACAAACCGTGCCGTGCCCGGCACGGCACGGTAGCACGATCGTGCTCGTGAAAAACGGGTCGTGCTGTGCCGGGCCAGCCCGTTTGACACATCTAGGATCAACCTACTAGATCAGATCACTGGAGTTCAAGGGTAGTGCTCCCGAAACCTAAGCAAAATCCATGTTAATGATAACTTAAAGTTTTTTATCTCCGAAAAGGATGATATTTCACCATCACTTTCAAAATGACAAGAATTGAGATTACCACAATCTCTATTACAATTACATTTAGCCACCATGAGCTCCACTATAGAGACACTTTGCTACCTTGAGCATTGCAGTCTCCTTTTGCCACCACGAACTCTACCATAGCTACCACTCACCACTATGAGCTCCACCATGGTCACCTTTCACCACCATGAGCTCCACCATAGCATTGCGGTCTCCTTTATGGAGTTCACAAATTAGTCTAATATGCATTTGAAATAAACTATTATTAGAATCCATGTGATATTAAACATCATACAAAATAAACACAAAATAATTACCTTCAAATCTATTAAAATTGACACATCAAATGCATTACCATTCAATCACAAGACCACAATAGTTGGGTTGTCATTTTCTTAATAGAGGTTAGAACACTTTTGTTTCATTCAAGTAAGTCATCCATTCCAATATTCAAATTAAAACCTAATTAATTCATATACAGCATCATAACCAAAGATATGATACTATTGTTAGGGGTTAGAATACCTTTTCATGATAATACGTATAGATTATGATCATTTTTTGTTTATAAGATGAATACTAATGTAATGATACTGAAAACATTCTTTAATCATGAGCTCTAAATGTAATAGAAATATTCTTCCATATATCCTACTCCAAATCACACAAAGAAGAAGAACAATGTGGACTCATTCTTCTTCTATCATAAAACTTGAAAAATGCAAAAAGAAACACATCACATCACCTTTTTAAAAAAGTGATGTGATATTTTTAAATATTAAAATTATTATGTAAAGATTATATTTATTTATTATATACACGTACGCGCGCGCGCGCACACACACACACACACACATATAATCAAATAATTAATTTAATTTAAATTTAAATCAATTAATCTAATTTTAATAAAATCATTTAATATGATTTTTTAATAAATTAATCATCTCGATTTTATATGCATAAACTCTAAATAAATAAATGAAATCTTTAAATATAATTTAAAATATTTCTTATGTAATTGAATAATGTTACGAAAGGGACCCTAGCTAAAATAAGATTTTGAGCTCTCAATGTAAATAATATTGTACAATTTATATTAGCTATAATTTATTCCATTATATTAGTTATAATTTTTAAATGTAATTATAATTATACTCTTCTCACTTATTCAAAACAATTCAAGCTAATTTTTATTTATTAAACTCTTCATGCTAAGATTATAAATATTTATTAATTGAATACACATTACTAACAATTTGATTGAATCAATTTCTTATTATTTCTTTAACACCATTTACTTAACTTATTTGATATGACAAATTAAATCTACTTGTAGGGTTTGATAATATCAAAATTTATAAGTATCTTTAGTAGAATATCATCAATCCATTTTACAAGAAATAGATTCTGTCAATAATTAATATTCATCTCACAACTGATAAAGTTATCAAACTCACTGAATTTATTAATCCATTTATAGATCTCACTATTTATGAATAAAAATAACTAGTAATAAGTATAAGTCTCTATTAATTATTTCAAGATTAAGAATAATAATATTTACAATAATGATGGTGTATTTTTATTTTATATCTCAATATAAAATAATCACACTTTAGTGGTCTCATTCAATACACGTAAGTGTACTAGCACAAAAAGTTAGAATTTTATTATTCCCTATAGTCAAGACAAACCCACTAAAATCATGTGCTACAGTCTTACCATTGGCGTGTCCAACTCAATATAGAATATGAACAGTAAGCTTATATTATACAAGAATTAAAGAGTTGATCTTTTGTGAATAAGATGAACTCTACGTACCAAATCATCTAATATGTAGAATAAAGGACATGTTCATATTACTTTTAAATGCAAACTCAACTCATTGTAAATTTTCTTATAATTAAAAATAACAAAATGCATTCAATCAACCAACCAAAAAATATAGCAATCAAATAACTTTTAGTATAAACACAGTTCCAACATTAGTACCATTGGTGATCATTGATTAAGGATTACTCAACTCAATTGAGTTTTTTATGCCACATTCTAAATGAAGAATCATATTCAACCTAGCTAGTTTCTTGAGTGTGAAGTCCTCTATAATTGTAGATAAATTATTCCATCATAGTGGAACTAAATGATTTCTTTTTTTTTTTTCAAATTGGGGCTTTTGGGAATTGCACTAAAAAAAATCTCAATTGAGCCAAAAATGAATTATTTAGTTGATGCATTATATTTTATTAATTTTACCATATTTAGAAGAATTATAATCAAATTTAATTATATAATGGTTATGACACCACATATATCATATGTTATTAGTATAATAAGTTATTTTCATAACATGATTCTTCTAAAAGTTACACAAACTTTTTTTTTTTTTTTGCATATGTCAACATAAGAAAAAAATTTTAAGAATTGGTATTTCTTTTATAACTCACAAACATAATAGTTGCTCATTAATTTAGAATTTAGTTAGACACCACCTTGCACTAGAAAGAGATCAAATGCAAATTATGATTTTTTTTTTGATAGATAACCCTGACTTCTAAAAAATTAGGAAGCTGATGGTTATTTCTCAATTGAGTGTAGATGTTGTATCATGTTATGTTTATGATGAGCATCTTAAAAATAGACATTCTTTGAGAACAAAAAAATACATGCAAGCATACATACACACACACACACATACATACACACACACACACACACACACACATATATATATATATATATTTGTGTCTGTGTGTGTGCGTGTGTCTATGTCTATGTGTCTAATTATGTATCAATAGACACACAAATATATATGTATGTGAATACTATAGATTAATATATGTATGTGTGTGGTGTGTGTGTTGTTTGTGCAAGTGTGTGTAGTGTCTATATATGTTTATATATAGGTATACACACACCACACACAAAGATAAACTAATATGTGTGTGTGTGTGTCTACATAGTCATACATAGATAGACATATACATGTGTTTGCAATGACACACTAGCTATATATTGTTGTGTGTGTGTACATGTGGGGTTTGTGTGGGAAGTGTATGTTTTGGTTTATATTTAGGTATACACATCACAAATACAGACAGAAACCAATACACACACACACTCACTCACTCACTCACTCACACACACACACACACACACACACACACACACATACCAAAGTATATATTGGTATATAATTCAAAATATATGTGTGTACGTATGTATATTTATTTATTTATATAAACACATCCCAACCCAAATGTATATCTATGTGTTTGTCTATCCATGTATGTATGACTTTAGGCATGTATGTATGCCTCTATGCATGTATGTATGCCTCTATGCATGTATGTATGCCTCTATGCATGTATGTATGCCTCTATGCATGTATATATGTATGTGTATGTGCACACACACACACACACACACACACATTCAGACACAAACTCACACATATATACATATGGACACATTCACACATGTTTGCATACATATATACATACATACATATATATATATATGTGTGTGTGTGTGTGTGTGTGTGTGTGTGTGTTTGTATGTATCTAATAAGCTACACGCACACACACACACACACATATATATATATATATATTTTTATTTATTTATTTATATAGTGTATTCCAAATGTTTATATTTCATGTAAAATTAATAAAACACAATGTTCAATATCAAACCAACTACAATTCTACAGTGCAAATTATAACCAATCAGAAATAAATAAATTGTTAGGAAGATACAAGCACACACAACCAATGCCTATTTCTACAGACCAAATAATCACACACAAACAGTTTTCTTGCACACAACCACACTACACACAATTTTCTTGCACGCTACTAAATCACACACTACACACACAACATAGTATTAAACATAGAAAAACCAAGTTTTTATTATGGAAAGCCTTGTGATTTGGATGGAAATGACCATGTTGAACCATAAATTATAATTATGTACTAAATTAGTAAACTTTAGAAGGATCTAATAGCGATCGCTGCAACCAACTAATCTAGTGCATAATATTATAAAACCTAGGTAGTTTGATTTATTAATATATGTAACAAGTATCGCCATCAAAACTACCACTACATCATCTATATCTCTTTGCCTTTGTTCGAAAACTGACTGAAACACTAACATATAAAAAAAAATCTTCGTACAACAATCCTTCAACGTAAAGCATGAGGGAGAAAGATTTCATGTTCAATGCATTGTTCCAAAGAGCAACACATTACAAAGAGTTAAGACTTACTATGCTTGTTACATAAATAAACTTCATGTGCCTTTTCTTACCCTGAGTATAGAAGAAAAAATCTTTATGCAGTATTTCGACCCACATTTTTTAATTGAGAAGGGAGAAGTAAATCTCCATTTTTTTCATAGCTATCTCCAATAAGAAATGCTTCATGTATTTTTCATCTTTCTTCAAGATCCTTCTCATAATACCAAATAAACACAACAATACCACAAAAAAGTAAATCAAGCATAACTTTTAAAAAACAAATCAACCCCAAGATAAATTATATGAAAAAACTATTTGATCAAAATAGTTTGAGCAAAATTATTTTCCCACCTCAGATACACCTAATAATCTCTCTTTCTACCATAGGTGGATAGATTGAGACTAATCGAAGAATTGATCTTTGAGAACACCACTTATAGGGATTGTAGCTCCCCCTACAAAATCTGAAACCAATTATTAATCTTTACATGATAAAAAATGCTTCAAAAAATGAATTGGACTTACTAGAAAAATCAACCAAGAATCCCCTAGTTCCCATTGAGACTCTCTTTCATTTCCACCAATAAATCATGAGCTCTTCATTGATCAGATTGATCTCCTATGGTGGGTTAAATGGAAATAATTGTAGAATAAATGACACATCTAAGAAACCTACTTGGTATGAATTAAACATTAGAGAAATCCAAATCAAGCATTTTTAACTTCCTCGAAAGTGAGGGTGAAAATGCAACTATATGGGTTTTCTAAATCATACGAATTGATCACCCAAAGAAAACTTATGAGCAACAAGGACTAATTTATAGCAAAAAAGTTGATCATTTTCAAATACTTGTCTCAACCTACCTTGGATCAATGCTCACTTTATTATACATAACACTTGCTAGATTTGGACAAACTCTAACAGAGGTCACAATGAATTGTACCAAAGCAACACATATAACCTTCATTATCCAAAAAAAAAACATATGGATAGTAGATTCTTCCAAATACCTAGGATATGCTAGACAATTTTGAATACCAACTAACTTTTGAACTCCATTTCTAGGCATACCTATCCAATGCCTACTAGTCTTAACATTTCATTCTTGCCCATCATGAGTTCCTCATAGAACTAAGCAAGCAAGTTAAAAGATAGTCAAGACTCAGAGTAATAAAAAAGAAAATGATTGAATCATCCATCTAGTCACTCTCTTAGCCTACCATGTTAGCAAAACCAACATCCCTAAACAAGGAAACATCATCTTCTATGGTAGTTGCATTAGCTTTTATCTCAAGATAATATCCTCCATTTCACACCTACTAGAGTTGCCTCTAGAATTGGAAATCCCTCTTGGAGTGACCTAGCTTATTGTGGTAGAAGCACCTCACTTCCACTCTACTTTTTGACCTCTCCCTAAAGAAGTCAAATGGGCTATGTGATGTTAGACACGACACAGAATTGTTGGTTGTATCTTGTCGGCATGGCCAGAATTTTGGTCAACCTGACCCGACAACATGCCCTAATAAACCAAGTATGTTGGGTCATGCTGGGTCTATCCAAGACTGGTGTGACATTGCCACTATCCATTGGCTTCCAAAGAATCATTAGAAGCAATATGATAGCTCACAAAAATATTTTTTTTTATTTTCTTTTTATTTATCCCGACATGATAGTGGCAGGCACTATCTTGTAATTATCGATGTCAGGCCTCAAGGTGGAGGGGGGATGACTAAAAATGGCATGAGCCATTTATTTATGCATGCCACTAATTTTTAAAAAAATCAACAATGCAATGTCACATGTCATTCCATCAAGCTAGGCATGAGGGTTGAATCTGGCCTGGCTCGAGGCATGCTGGGTGTTGATCTAGAATGGCATGAGCCTACCTTAGGCTAGTATGACCATGGTTTTGGTATGGTTCTAGACCATGTCGTGTCAGGCCTGATATTATTAAATCAAGTCATGAGGCATGTTGTTCTCTAGTTTGCTCAGCTCACTTAATACCTCTACCTCTTTCTAGAAGGATACTCTTTTTTTTCTCTCTATGAGTGGCTAACATTACTCCTAGATCTCTTCTCATTCCTTCAAAAATATGAATGCCAAGAGAAGACTCACCTTTTCTTTCATTCTCAAATCTCACTTCTCAATCAATATACTATTAACAATCATATTCATGGTCAAGATTCAATATGGGGACAAAGTACCGAATTACACAATTATTATTGACACATTTAATATTTCTCATCTATTATGAAGCAAACAAAGGAGTTATGCGGTATGCAACTCATCGTCCACGAATATCTTCATTGATATAATCTAGTTCAATAGCTCTTAGATGATAGCAACATCATCTAAGGGCTACTTTGGCAATATCCTTGCAAAAATATTTCTCAACATCATCATCCAAGAATATTTCTCAACATCATCTTATTCTTAGATATATTTTTTATCCATTGACTCTAGCTTTATACACAAAGCATATGCACTATCTTCTTAGAGATATGATAGAAAGTGTTATCTTTGTCTCACTTCCTAATAATGGCAACATTCTTGCAATGTACTCTCTATCAATCTTTCTCACTCATCAAAAATTGGGTTATACAAATCTAAATCATAAAAAGGATCAATATCTTCTTCTTCTTGACAAGGTAGTTAATTGAGCCCAACTTAATCATTGTCTGATATTCAATTTACCAAATATTCTAGTATATTTTATTGGTTGAGAATGATGTGTGCATGTGTGAAAATGGGATGAATATGTATTGATTTAATAATTTTTGGTATTTTGGAGAACTTTGATGAATTATTATGTAATTAATTTTTGGAGGTATTTACCAAAGAATGTAAGTCTATGAATCTTTTGTTGTTTTAGTATATATTCCTAGTCGAAACTCTATCTAAATTTTTGTTGGTAAAATCTTGTACACAATGACATTATACTCTCATTGGTATAATCTTTCCACTTTGCAACATATTCTTAATGGCTACGATATTATCATGGGGTCACGGCTATACCTAGCTCATAAAATTTTAATGATTATGATATTAATTATGTCATAGCAACTAACTATCCTATTAAGGCTCAAGGCCACAACTAATTTCACAAAGTCGTTACTTTATCTTTATATGACTTAATAGGCTCGAGTTAGAGTCATGACTCTTTTATAAAGTTGTGACTTTTAAACTATAGAAAATTAAAGAACTATAAGTACTCAGGCCAAGGCCATAGTAATTATTCAAAGTCATGTTTTTTGAGTTACTATATATTATAAAGAATATTACTTGATCATGGTTATTTCCAAGACTAAGACTCTTATCCCCAAAAGAAGGCATAATCATGAATTATATGTATAAGCTAAGTGCAAGCACCATAGTCAATTCTTAGTGTCACAACCACATACATATCAAGAAAGATGAACGTCCAATGTCATGGCCTCCACACAACACAGCATCTATATAACAATGTTGGAAGTTATTACTACCCCATGGGAACTTCAGAGCACCTCATCCTTCTATGGACTACAAATAATAAAGGAATGAAGCCACAACAATTTCATAATTCTACATCTTTGTGTTATAAAGAGATTAAGCTCAAGTCATGGTTATTTATGGTGTCATGACCTACTATTACAAAAAGATCAATATCTCAGATAGAATCATGGTCATTTTCTAAAGTCGTGACCTCAAACTGAAGAGATGGAGATCAGAGTTGTGAGTTTCATTTGAAATGCATGACTTTCTACTTAGCAGATATTTTTTCCCTCCCTAGAGGTTCCACAAGCAAGCTAGAGATGTAAAAATTATGCATATACCTATAATTTGGGGTCGCTACTCTCAAATAGCTCTCCCCTAGGGATAAATATAAAAATTTGTATGAAATTAGCATAGTTCATGATTTGTATATAGTTATGAGCATGAATCATTTTCATTCATAAGACATGCTACTGACAAAAGTAATTTATCAACAAGAGATCTAATTGTGAGAAAAAAGACATTCGAGTAAGGGAAACTTTTTTTAAGAATTAAAGGTAAATTCCTTATTTTTTTTTTAAATAGGCATATATATGGGTGATAAGGAACTTTCAATAGGCATGGATAGAAGGAAGCTATTCCTTTCAATCGTGAATGTCATAAATTCTCTTCCCGGATCATTGAAGATGGAATAACAAAAAAGGATATGCTAGGATGTCTTAAATGTTACAAAAAGGGATTCATTCCTTCCCCATGAAGAAGAACCAGTTATACATAGGAGAACCTACAACCTCAGTATGAAAAGTATCTAGGAATTGATGGTGGTCAATCTTCTTTCATATTTGGCATCTTGACTATCAGGCATGAAAATAAGACATGAAGAGTGCTCATGTATCAACATCCTTAGCCCGCATTCATCAATATCAATAAGAGTAGCAGTCATATAAGTATAGGCTAGTGCTCCATTTCTTGTATCTAAAAATAGAGATTCACTTTCTCGCTCAGGAAATCAAAAAAAAGTATAAAGCATGTTTTATAAATCCCTTATAGCATGAGATTAGACAACTAAGACTATGTTTTCATCCATGATTAGATTATTTGGGATTGGATGCTAACCTGGGAATGAAAATCATAAACTTGTCTTTAAGTTATAGTTGCGACTATCTATTTCCATTATTTTTTTCAATTTGCAGGTGGTTTTCATTCCCTTATTCTTGGTCATTGATGAGCTTTTAGGCCCTTTTTTAGCTATCCCACATGGGGATGAATCTTGAAAAAATATTATTTTAGATGTGGCATTAGTGGTTTTTTCTATTGGAGTTCTTTTCCCATCTATTAAATGTGACTCAAAAAAATCCTTTTTTACTAAGAACAAACCCTGGCTCTAAAGGAAAAGACTCTTAACAAACCTGGTTCATTAGAAAAAGTGAATCCAATACTTGCCTCACTTTCCAGAAAACATGAAGCATCCATTTCTTTTATATCTTAGGTATTAGATTCATTTTTAGTGATATCGAATAAGCAAAATGAGTCTTAGTGCCTTTCTTACTAGATGAAAAGCTTTACTAATTGCTTTACTTACTTTGAGTTGGGTGAGACTAAGAATGCCCTCTTACTCTTGGAGAAAGGAAATGATAAGTTTGAGAGCATTGAATCAAGTAATTGCATTCTCCTTGTGGTTTTGGAGAACATCTTTTTATTGTGATTGATTGCTCACTAGAAATTCTTACTTATGACAACTTTTTTGATCCGTATGTGCACAAAAAAATAATCTCATATACGTGAACAAGAAAGAGATCCAACACCTTCCATGTGATTTTTAATCAACCATTATGTAGGATGTCACCCACTCTAACTCTTAATATACTTTCAAATAGTAAGGAATACCTAACCTATTAATTTATTAATACCAAATTTGGATGTCATGCTTGATCAGCTTTTAGATACTAGAGTGTTCTCTATGCTTGAGATCAAGTCAGGGCATCATCAAATCTGAATTAGACTGATTGCTGCATGGAAAACAACATTAAAGATGAGTTATGGACTATCCGAATGGTTGATTATGCCATTTGGGCTATCCAACACCCCGAGCACATTTGTGAGAGTGATGATTCAAGTGCTCACACCATACAATAACAAATTTGTAGTTGTTTATTTTGGTTAAATACTTGTCTACAATGTCGATCAAGATATGCACTTATAGCACTTGTTGGAAGTATTGTATACTTAAAGAAGAAGGAAACTCTATGTCATTATAAAGAAGTGTGTTTATGATCGATCATTAATGGTATTAGGAGAAAGAGTGGTACAAGCCCAATCAGAATGATAGATTAGCCTTTGTCGAGAAATTTATAGGAGGCCAAGAGTTTCGAATGACTTGCTTCATTTTAAAGGGGGGTTCATTACAATCTTTAGTGCAATGATGTCACCTTTCACTAACTGCATGAAAATAGGAGCACCATTTTTTCTAACACTTGAGGCTAAGCTAAGTTTTGGAGAGATCAAAACCAAGTTGTCATCAGCTCTAGTATTAGCATTTCCCTATTTTGATAAGTTCTTTGAAGTAGATTGTGATGCTTCTAAGCTAGACATTGGTGCAGTGTTAAGTTAAGAAAGATGAAAGATCTATAGCTTATTATGGCGAGAAGTTGAGGGGGTCTAAACTTAATTATAGCACATATGATGTAGAGTTTTATGCAGTGATGTGGACACCAAAGCAATAGAAGAATTACTTGGTGCACAAGAAGTTTCTTTTGTATTCAGACGAGGCTTTGAAGCTCCTAGGCAGCCAACAAAAGTGAAGTGTCAGACATGCCAACCAAATGGCCAAATGGATATGGTACTTGTAAGAATTTATTTTTATGTTGAGATAGAAATCATGTGCAAAGAATAGAGTTGCAGATGCTCTCGGCAAAAGAGTATGTTTATTGGTTACTTTGTGCTCAAGTGTTGGGCTTTGACACTTTCAGCAATTTGATTACTAAAGATCCAAATTTTGGTAGTGTAATGAATGAAGTTCAAGTTGGGCAGAGACATGAGTTATTGATATGTGATGGGGTTCCCTTCAACTTTAGGGGCAAAACACTTTATTATGCTACCCTAAGGGCTAGTTCCTGAACATGCCATTTAAATTTGAAATTTATGGTTCATTCCTTAGAGTTGGCATGCTAAGCTAGTCTATTCATTTCAGTTTTATAGAATACTACATATCACATCCACTTGACTAGCTCAGCAATACCATACATAATCATTTCTATGGATCCAAAGAAGACAGTTTTAGATATCACAACACGTCAAGAAGATCAAACATAAGTAATTTTCTTTATTTTTTGTTTTTCAATCGCTATTGGACCCAGATAGTTGTGCTACTATAGACAATAAATCCATAGCTATCTAATAATTTATGGTATAATGATAGCTCAAATTACCTTTATCACTCATAGCCCTACCATTTTTATCTTTCTAATATCTGAGTTATAATAATATCTTGAACCAATAGTTGTAGAGTGAAAACTAATCGATGTATATATTTTAGGGTGACTTGAGTGAATATAATTTATATTCCCTTATGTGTAAATATTTAACCAAAGGTATTTTGTTTGAATGTTATGTCATCAACTAGCTATGCGAGTGAGAGTTTTAAGTTCATAGACTTCTGATAATTGGGGAAGGTCTAGGATTTGAAACCAAAACATGACTTTGGAACATGAAGAGTGAGTAAAGAAGGTCAAAGAAACCTTTGTGGCCCAGCATTCGTTAAATCTCCTCTTCTCGGGCAAAGGGGTTCCCCTTTAGACCACGAGGCTTGAGTTTGATCATTCTCTCAACCTCGAGGACCGTGAAATTGTCTGTCAATATGGAATTACTCTATAGCCCACACAAACTCATAATATATTGAGGATCTCATGACATTCTCACTAACTAATTCTTGCAACTTTGCCTCAAAAATGGAGATCTTGAATTCCCCTTCTCGAGGAGGCTGCATGTAGTTACGAATAAATGTGTTGCGGCATTGATCGTGAAACAGGTTGAAATCCAATTGAGACATTCTTGTCTATTTAGTTCCACAATTATGTTTATATTGGTTTCCAATACTATGATTGCCTTTGACCAAGGTGATGTATAAGAAGCATGTCCCTCATGATCTCCTTCACTGAATTTAGATCAGGCTCTTGTGGAATAGCATGGAATGGATTAGCATGTGGGTTTGGATGAGTGACTCATCCATTTTCTTCATTAGCATTAGGAAACTTCTAAACTCCTAGAATGAAGGATGTCCAACCATAATTATTGTGAAGTATGATCACATTTGAATAATCAAAGTATATCCTTAAAAAATTTAAAAATAATGAAACTTGTTTTAAGTTAAACAATTCATATTAGTTAAACATATAAGAGTATATTCTATGCATGTTATCCAAAGTGTAGGAAAAGTTAAAAACTTAAATGTATCCGTTATACCTGCATATTTTTAAATACATACAATATGTAGGTTTAACATATATGTTAAAAAGTTTTAACGCATATAATATTGGTTTAATGTAATAGTATATATATGTTTAACATATAGGTATATACACATAGAATATACTTTTATCCATGTTTAACATATTCGTAAAACAAAGTCTAAACACATATATAACATTTAAATAATACAAAATTTATTTACCTATTAGACGCACCAATTTTTAAAATTTTTTTAAGGCTACACTTGTCTTTTTCAAATTTATCCATCATCCATAGTAACTATTTTATATACATACTATTAAAATTATCAATCCCCACCCATCATATTTAATAATTTTCCTTATTTTTTATATGTTCATATGATAACTAAGAAAACAAGCAAAGTTTAGATTGTTGCATATCGAGAGATACTAATGAACTCTTATCTAGATAATTAGGCAAAGCAGGTATTACTTTATTTCTAGTTTCTCATACTTCATTCTATCACATAACTGATATGAATCTCACATTAATTATTGAAATTTAAAATAATTTGAAAAAATCAATGAGAATAACTATCAGAATGTTATTATGATGTTGCTTGAACAGTATCAATTCAATATGTTATACTGCATTGGCGCATGAAAAAAAAAACAAATGTTCTAAAAACTGGACCGGTGAATGAACCGGAAAAGTTACAGGTTCACGGTTCACCAGTTGAACCGATGGTCGAACCACAGTCGAACAAGTGACGACATAAATAATTAAATATATAATTTATATTTATTAAAAATTAAAATAATTATAAAAATGGTAAAATTTTTTTAAAAAAAATTGCCATATCTCCTTTATTTGCTAAGCATTTTATAAAGTTTTTTTACCTATAAAAATCACAAGATATCATATTTTTAATACAATATAAAATGTTATATTTTCATAATGTAAAATAACAAAATATTTATCAAAACTTTACTATTCTACATCTACATATGAGTAATAAAGTAATAGTAACATAACTATTAAGTTCAACACTTAAATAGTTACACAACATATAAAATATCAACATGAAGAGTTTTTCATATTAATAAGTTCATGGATAAAAAATATAAATACGTCTTCATTCACTTTGAAAATTAGGAAGTGAAAAGTCAAATTGATTATATGGAAAATTAAAGTTCTCTAAATCAACTCCTTCTAACGTCACACCACCATCTTCTACATCATCTACAAAGAGACAAGGAATATGTTTCAATAAAAAATCATTTTAAAATTAAAATAACAACAATTTAAAATAAGCTTAATAAGTTATTCTAACCAATTTGAGTAACTGAACTTGAGCCTTCAATTTCTATAGGAAGAGACCCTTCCTCATACAAAAGATTTTCCATTTCTTCAAGATCTAGCTCTCCCGGTTCATCCTCGTCAATAATCCAAAATTCAGTTTCATCGATACATGCATAGTCAATAGGATCATAGCTTCTTTTCTCGTTGTAGAACCTAAAAAAAACATGTTACTATTCATAACTATCCAAATTAAATTCCTAATCAAACTAACAATATGAATATTTATACTGATTTTTCAACCACAAATTGTAATGAATATATACAAGATCATTAAGCTTTTTGTGTTCCAATTTGTTCCTCTTTTTGGTATGTATGCGTTCAAACATGGTCCAATTCCTTTCACACCCAGAAGATGAAGAAGTTTGGCTCAATATTTGAATTGCCAACTTTTGCAAATTTGGGGTACTATATCCATGTAGCCTCCACCATTCATCTAGTTTTCATTACACATAAAAAAGGACAAAAAAATCATTGGTAAGTTTAAAATTATAACTATCTATATTTTTAAGTACATCAGTATATATAAGTATAACTACTTAAAAATAAGTTAATAGATCACGTATGATTTACCAGGTTGTAATATTTCATGTGAAGAATATGCAAGCTCTCTTCCAAAACTTTCTAAGCGATCACGATACAACTTTAATTCATTCATCACATTGTTTTTGCCTTTGATAACTTTTTGATCAATAATGTCCATGACACCTCCAATGACTTCGGCTTATCACAAAAGTTTTATTGATCATATTGAAAACATGGATTCAATCAATAAGCTGCTAAATGAATGCTTTTGCGAAGTTGTTCATCCCAACGTTGCTTTATGATATTTGTATAAGGTTTGTATAGTCTCTTGTTACGATTAAACAATTTCTTGACTCCTAAACGATCCCTATACATGCCTTCATACACATATCTCATCAAAGGCCTCTCATCACAATCAACAATACGCAATAAACGCACAAGTTGAGCCATGAGTTTCACAAGTATGAAACAATCATTCCAAAATTTGTGGTTTAAGATGATAGAAACCATAACTCTACCTTTATTATCCTTTGAATATCTAGAGTGTGTAAAGAACATGCTAGTCACCAAAGCTTGCAAATTCTGTTTGTGGTCGTGGAGGCTCTTCAATGCAATGAATGTAGTAGCAAAGCGAGTTGCACCATATTGGAGAATCTCTGTCCATCCTTCTCTTTTTTTTAACCAACTTAACAAAGCAACATTATTATACACAAAAATTCACCTTTGATGCACTTCTTGCAAGCTCAGCAATATGATCTAATTTACAAATATTCTTAAAGATTAAATTAAGGTAATGAGCTGCACGAGGTGATCAAATAATGTGTTTATATTTATAAGAAAATCATTCTTCCTGCAGCCACATAATTTGCCACATTATCAGTGACCATTTGAACCACATTGCTTGGGCCAACCCGTATAATGATCTCATCAAATAGTAGAAACAAATTGTTTGCATCTTTCACAATATCTGAAGCATCAATAGACTTCACAAATGATATTCCTTGGCGACAATAAACCATGAAGTTGAAGAGTGTTCTTTGTCTATTATCTTTCCAACCATCACCCATTATTGTACACCCAACTTTTGCCCAAGCTTCACAATAAGAATCCATAATTAATTGAACTTCTTTCTTGGCATCCTTCAGAAGATTAACTCGTAATTGATAGCAGATAGGACCTTTATATCCAGGACAATTGTGGCTATAGCATCCAACATTGGTTTGAAGTAGAAGGAATTCACAGTATTAGTAGGGGTGCATGCATCATAAACAAATCTCCCAGCAACCATATCTGCTCTCCAAATAGCTTCTTTCCCAACTAATGCACTCTTAATGAAAGGTTGAGCCCCTTAAGTACTCTTTGGTGCAGAATACTTAATCATTATTGATTTTTTTCTTTTTCTACTCATTTCTTGTCTTATAGGATTTTGCACTTGCCGAACCTCTTCTTTACCTTGTTGCTCATCCCCTTCAAATTGTGACACATTGGGACCATATGGATTTTCATACTCATAAATTGCTTGAAATGATTTTTTCGATTTTACATTCTCTTGTAAGGAATTCTCCATTCGATATTTAACATCAGGAGGAAATGATCTACATAGTCCAATATCCCCTTTTACTCCAGCAAGGTGTTGTTTAATTCTATGAATTCCCCCAACTTTAGTAACTTTTTTGCAATACAAGCATATGAGAGCTTTCCTTCCACCCGAATAAATTTCTTCCGAAACATGTTCCCATGTTGGGTCGGTCTTGCTTCTAACAGAATTTGAATTTGATGTTGAATCTTGACCAGAGGTTGGAGTCAAGTTTGATTCCATTTTAGGATAAAAATAAGCAAAAATTGAAAAAGTCAAAAAGAAACTCTCGATTTCAAACCCCCACGATGAAACGACGTCGTTTTAGGAAAAAAAATCCCTAAACGACGTCGATTTGATTTTTAAAAAATTTCAAAAAAAAAAATATTGGTGAACCGCCCGGTCCATAAAAATCGTCCGGTGACTCCGGTCCAAATGGTTTACCGGTCCGATCGACGTTTGACGGTTCAACGCCGGTTCAACGCCAGTTCAACGCTGAAACGGTTTTTTTGATGATCCAGACAATATATCAGAAAGCTATTACAGTGAAGACCACTATCATACATTCAAGAAATATGGAAATCTAATTTATCTTATTACAGAATAATTATGTATCATGAATCATCCCAACTTCAACACTTAATCATAATATTCAAACAATTTAACAAAATAGTAAAAGAAATTACCAAGGCATCACTATTTTACTACTAACCAAATAACGTTTTTTTTTTGGAGCTGACAAAATATATATATACAGCAAAGAGCGAAGATAGTCTGAAAAAATTTTGAAGCTCAATTCCAAAATTAAAAACAAAAGTTACAAAGGGTAATTTTAAAATCAAGAACGGAATGACCATTTAGTTAAGATTTCCAAAATTATTGATGTAGCATCCTTGAGAGAGAGAGAGAGAGAGAGAAATATAGATATAGAGAGAGAGAGAGGGTATGAGGGTGAGAGGGTGAGGGGGAGAGAAAGAGAGAGAGAGAGAGAGAGAGAGAGAGAGAGAGAGAGGGTTGGAGGAAAAACAAAAGAAAATAGGGAAGCTAGCAGAACCAATTGGCAGTGCAAGTGCATAATTACAAGGACTTGTTATGATATTGTGTATGTAATAAAGTGGGTGCAGACAATGATCTAGTGGCAATTGAAGCCACCACAGACGGACAATACGATGATTAGAATCAAAGCAACGATAATGCCCAAAACAATCAGCTTTATCTTCATGTTCTGCAGCCACATTTTCCTCCTCATCTTGGTTCCCTGCTGCCTGAAATCTTGGGCCTGCAACACAGTTGAAAAAATCAATATCATAGAATGAGACAACTTTTAATATTTTTGTGACACTTGGCATCATAATATAAATAAATATATTAGTAACTGTAAATTTCAATATTCGGCATCTGTAGAATCTCAATATAATATGTTTTATGATACACCCATGCACACACACATTTATATATATGTAAATATATATCATATGTTTTACAATATAGTATGTTTTATGTTATTTATATCATATGTAGAATTCCCCATGATTTATGATATATATAAAAACAATATATATCATATGTTTTATGATATATATACAGTATACTATTTTACAATTAACAAGTATGTAAAATTCCAATACCATATGATTTACGATGTATAAAAACATACGTATGTGTGTTTTTATATGTATCATAAAACATACGATATTGGAATTCTACATACTGATTATTGGAATCATTGAATAATTCCAAATATCAACTACATATCTTGACAGTTGATCCTCTTACTAACAACTACACAAGTATCTTGGGAATCTTAGCTACTTACGGAACTCGCTGAGTGTTGCTCACACAACTCACACACAATATCATGTAAATCCCTATGATGGAGGGTATAGCTAATTATTTTTTGGAGACACTACAAAGCATGCTACTAGAAATGTCAACCAGGCCGATCCGGAACGAGGCACGGCACGATTTGGCCGTGCCTGGGCAGGGTCGGCACGAGAATTTCCCATGCCCGGGCTCGTGTCATGCCCAGCTACGGCACCAATCGTGTCGTGCCGTGCCGTGCCGAGGCCAACCGGATCTCGTGCAGTGCCTAACCTAGCACGGTTCGGTGGCCCATGGCATAGCCCACCGGCATGGTACATGTCCCGCACCCAATGTCCCCACCCCATCGCCACGCCAGCACCATTCAGTTAGGATAGGGAAAACGCGCGGGCACTGGTCCACTCCGACCCGATCATTATCTGGACAAGTCACGATGAATCATCTTATGCATGTCTCACCGACCACTATGTAGATTCTAACTGTACAATAAATAAAAAAATTTTAGGATTCTCTGAGATTCTTCATCCTCATAATGACCCGGTCATTTTTGAGTGTATGATAAAAAATTTTAGAGAATATAAAATTCAAAATAAAATTTTTAGTATCACATTTAATAACGAATCTAATAATCAAATAACGATTAATATGTTTGTTAGAAATATTAGAGACGCACCATTAGGAGAGATCTTTCATGTCAGATACATGTGTCACGTGATTAACCTAATTGTACAATCGAGTATGAATGTATGTTCCCCCTCATTGGATAATATACGTAATGCACAAAAATATATTCGCATGTCTCACAGACAATAGGAATTCGATAGTTTCTATTTGTCTGCGGAAAAAGAAATTCCAATCGGATGTGAGACACCGTTGGAATTATAAATACCTGATGTATGAGTCATGTATTGGATATGAACAAGTGATATCCGACTATGTCTAAAGTAAGAGTGACGAACTTATTATTGACGACACTGACTGTGCTTCAGAAATTTCATTAATAAATTTCCTAAAGATTTTTTATGACACAATGAACATGTATTCGTCAGTTTATACTCTCACGACTTGCAATGCACTCAGGTGCATATGCAATATTAGTAGTATGTATAGGAATTATCGAGCTGACCTGACACTTAGTCATATGGTTACAAAGATGGAAACCAAGTACTTGAAGTACTGGTCCTCTGTTTTATCTCTTTATTGTCTCGATGTATGCATGGACCCTAAGATTAAGATAAAAGAGGTGGATAGCACCCTGACTTATATTTCCTCGTGCACAAACCTGAAAGACCCACCTGAATGATTCATTCACGAGAAGTTGATTGACATGTTCACATACTACGATACTAAGTATGGTGGTAGTAGTAGTTAGACTGAGATTACGGACATGAATACATTCTTCGGAGATGATTTTTTCATTCAGTTAGCGAGTGAAAAATGACGGGATGGGTCATCACATAGAAGCGAGCTTTCTCGATACTTAGATACCGATTACTACTCAATCCTATCATATTCTGATACTAAGAATTTTGATATATTACAGTGGTGAAAATCATATGAGCAGCTTTCCCATGCTATCTAGGATGACACGGGATCTATGGACTCCTTCGGTTTAGAGTGTAGTATTGGAGTCTATTTTTTCTGTTGCAGTGAACATGATTTCGAATATGAGATCGAGATTACTTTCAGATATTATTGAGAACTTAGTCTCTTTGAAGGATTTGGAGGATTCGAGGTTTATCGTCCAAGATCGTGCTGGAGCTGAGACAGAAATTGCATCCACTACGAAAGCAGGGGAGTTGATTACTGATAATGATGATCAATATGATAGTGATTTTGATATTACGGTTGATGATGCTCATGATATGTCGATTGACAATTGACATGGTTGCCGATTTCCTCTGCCCATTGTCAGATGCCAGTTGCCAATGCCACGCCAAGCAACATGTCATTTGTTATTGCCACTTGATTTTGATTTTTGATGTATTACGGTTACAGACACAGTTGATAATTTGTGTGATTTATTCTTGATTCTACTTTTTGATTTCGATATTTTGTTTTATATTGATTGTATGCTTTTTTTATTTACGTTACGTTATATTTACTTTAGTTTAGTACCTATTGGCCGATTGGATATTTGATTTGCTTTTGTTTTTGTGACTATAATTTTTTTGAACAAAATTTTGTGTTTAAATTTTTCATTTAAAAATTAAAACTCTATAATTTAATTCTAATAAATTATAATTTAAATGTATTTAAAATTAATAAAAAAATTTAAACTTTATTATTATTTTCATGATCCGACCCGCTCAAATTAAATGAACCTAGAGAGTTTTTATAATAAAATGTTTTATAATTTTTAATTTTGGGTTACTATTTTTGGACCTGGGAACTGTTCATCACCTTCTTCCTCTCTCTCTCTGCACCATTTATTATGACTGCTCTGTGCTGCATACTGCAAGACAATTTTTGTTAGTTTAATCTGTAACGCATAAGCATTTTCTGATAGATGTAGCTAGTCGTATTGAGCGACTTGCGAACCACGTTATTTCTAATGTTTTATTTATCATTTTTTATTCTGCCGTGGTTAAATTGCTGGATTGAATATATATTGTTATTTAGATATTGTTCTTGTTGTCATCTGTATCTTAATATGATCACCGTGGAAGTACAATTGCCCAACATCTCCTAATGATAAGTCTCTAATATTCCTAACAAACATGTTAATCGCTACTCTATTATTAAATACATTATCAAATGTGATTCTAAAAATTTTATTTTTAATTTTATATTCTCTAAAAATTTTTATCTCTCAAAAATGATCATGTCATCATTAGGATGGAGAATCTCAAAAAATCCTAAAATTTTTCTATTCATTGTCTAATTAGAATCTACATAGTGGCCAGTGAGACATACATAAGATGATTCATCGTGACTTGTCCAGATATCAGACGTCACGGACATCACTCCACTACATGCCATAAATTTATTAATTATTTTTTATTTTTCTAACTTATACAATTTTAGTATGTCATTCCTAGATGTGAACCTAGGAATCCTACGTTAAGCAAACTGAAAATGTCTGCATGATGCACACTACCCTTGGATCTTCCTAAAATCTGATCAGAAGACTCATAAATGTGATAAGTATGATCATGTCTTTTATACTCAACTCGCTGTAGGTATATGAAGGGAGTAAACTTTGAGACTAAATTAGTTCTAATCCCAAAAAATACAGTGCTAAGTTGGGTTTGCCTAAAATCTAATGCATCATATTTTTTTAGTGCATAATTCAACATGTCTTTTAAGATGTCTAATATCAAACGAACTCTTACAAATTAAAATTCTTATACAATATTTGCACTGTGTCATTTCTTCTTTCACACCCCTAATATTTTTTTTATTTTATTATATTAAAATGAGTCCAAACTATAGAAGTCTTCCTAGTTTTTTATTTTTTAGAAGTTTGGGTTGAGACGACTGGAAAAACCAAAATTTCAGCAGCCTCATACCTCTGTGTAAGATTTTTATTTTTAAAATTTAAATATATTTCATTAGTAGTAATCATATTTTAGGATTTTTGTTAAATGAGAGGTAGAGCATAGATGATAAATTTTAGATTTTTGAATTAGAGAGAGACTAGAGAAAGAGAGAAAGTAAATAAAAAAACTTAAAATACCTGATAAAGTAGTGAAGTAAATCACGTGCACGGTGCACCACGGTCTAGTTTAAAATTCCAAACTCGAGTTGAGAATCCCAAAAAGCCGAGTCGAATGACAAATCCCGAATCCCGATAGAGAGAAGAGAAGAGTTTTGAGAAAGTGAGATTTGAGAATAAATATTTATGCCAAACATAAATGTTATAGAAGGTAGGAGAATTTTATAGATTAAAGGAAAAATTTTTTTTTTAAAAAAAAGTATTTTTTATGTTTTTTTTAATTTTTTATTGAGTTTTAGGGGGAAAATCACGAGGGCCATCGGATTTTGCCCCCTAGCTGTGGGAGGCAAAATCCAATGACTGATATTCAAATTTTTGTTAATCGTTGGGGGTAAATTCGGGTCTGGCACGACAGGGGATCAAGTCGGAGTGGACCCGTCCCCACGCATTTTCCCTATCCGAACCGAATGGCACTGGCGTGACGATGAGGTGGGGTGAAGACGTGGGGTGCTTGGATATGTGGGACATGTCCCATTCCAACGGGTCATGCCACGGGCCACTAAACTGTGCCGCGTTAGGCACGACACGAGGTCCGATTGGCCTTGGCACAGCACAGCACGATTGGTGTCGTGGCCGGGCACGGCACGGGCCAAGGCACGAAAAATTCTCGTGTCGGGCAGGCCCGGGCACGTCCGAATTGTGCCGTGCCTCGTGCCGGACCATGCCAGCCCACCCCAGTTGACACCTCTAGAATAAACCGTGTCGGGCTAGAACGGCACGGTACAGTAACCTAGCCATGTCTAGCTCGGCACAAAAGCACGTGCGTGCTCAAAAATAAAAAAGCTGGGCCGGCCCGACACGTCCCGCTTGACACCTCTATGTTACGTGCATATAATAGATATCACATCTTAGTGCAATGATGAGTAATTTGAGTTCTCTACTTTTCGAGTGCATGACTATTGAGATATTAATCTTTCTTAGACATCATGTTAAACTGCGATCCATGTGTACTAGGATTATCGAGATATTAATCACTTTCTACTAAGTCAAAAGTTTATTGGGATTGTAAAGTATAAGACACAATTAAAGTGCAGATTTTTTTGGGATTGTAAGGTACAGAACCTGCGCCAAGCATAGCTGAGTCAACTGTCATGATTTCAATAAAACAGATACTATGGCAATTTTATTAAAATAACTATCGAACCATTTTGCAATGGCTATTACATCCAAGACGACGTAATTTTTTTTTATTCTTTTACATTTTACCTCACCTTCTTAAATTTATATAAATACCATTAATTCAAATTTTTTCTTACATAGTTCTCTATTATCTCTTTCTTCTCTCCATTTTATCTTTCTTAGTGTTTTCTAATTTTTCACAATTCTCAAGCTAAAAAATGTCTAATAAATAGTAATGCTACTGTTATGATTTACTTTTGTTTATTAATTTATTTAATTCTTGTTTCATATTCATTCGTATGGAAATACCTAGTGAACCATCTCAACTTGAGTATATATGTAATTTTTGATTTCTAATTTTTGATCAATAAATTAGGGGTCTTTAATATTGTTATGATCTGAACCTGAAGTCTTTAATTAATTTATTTACTTTTGTTTATTAATTTATTTAATTATTGTTTTAATACATTTGTAATCTAATGTCTTTAATATTGTAATGATCAATAATATTAATGTATGATCTTTTCTTTCAGCACATTCTTTTTTTATTAGAGTTCACTCATAATTTTTTTAGTTAGTTAGTTTGCTAAGTAATTAGATTGTGACATTATTTTTCTTACTTTAATAATTTTATGCATGATAGGAAACCAAAAGCACCACTTGTGTATTGTGCAAGATAAACTTTACACATTTTTCTTCATTCTCATGAGTCATTCTATGTGTTTGGATAATGTTGACAGATAATGTTGATGTAATCAAGAACACTATATGTTCCATTTTCAATAGAGGAACATTGGACCTTGCTATACATAGCTCTCATCTGCAATACATTACCTGTCAAACTTCAGACATTATCAATTAATTTTATGTCAGCATACCTGAGATCGAAGATTTTCTGTTTTATCAACAAGAAGTTCAATTTTTTCTCCCCGATCCAGAACCTATACGGTAAAATAATTTAACTTAAAGCCACAATCTTCATTATATATTTTGTAAATGTATTTACCAAATATATGAGAAAGGAACAATGCCTCCTCACCTTCTCTATGTTATCCATCATCACACCTTTCACTTCAGAAACTTGAGCTTTCACTTTAGCAATCTTGTTTTCATCTTGTCGCTTAACCACAAAAGATTGCATGTGTTTCTTCAAGTCAGGTCTATATTTTTTATCACAAAAATTAAAATGAGTTCATGTCGAATGAATGAATTGTATAAAGCAAGTGACAAAGGGGAGTTACATGATATTATTATTCAAGACATCGGCAGTGTTTGTTGCAGCATTATCAACACATTGTGTCTTAATTTCCTGCATGATTTGATTTAGAAAGGCCATGGAGACATTTTGCTCGATGGACTCTCCAGCAACAACACAATATACTGCATGGGTTGCAGGGAATAATTAGTTTCACCATGAAATAAAATGATTAACTCAAACTGAATCAAATACAAGCACCGGGAAAACCCACATTCAAACACGATGTGCCCAAGGCAAGGGTGACTAACTGGTTCAATCCCAAATTCAAGTCGAGGTTTAACACACCTATGATATATTCATGAGGTTGGGAATTGTTTGTTCAATCACGGGAGTTAATTCATTCCAAACAGAACCAACAATCCACGCCTAAAATCTGTCATGGGTATCTGAAACTAAAACAGGAAACAGCTAGCAAGATAAAAATATGCATACTAAGAAATTCATTTAATTCCCCAACACACGTAAAAGTAATATCAGATCAAGATTTAAAAAGGGAGGACCAACCAAATATAAAGGTCTCCAAGCATAACTCAAAGCCTCAACTCCAGCGAGTGGAACCAATAACTTAATTTGCTGAAATTGATTATATGAATGCATTCATCATTCAAACTCTAAAGCAAACAACTATTTATTTTTTAAATATTTATTTTTAACAATGGAGATTGTACTAAATGTACAAAGTTTCAGCTTAGATGCATGATTTAAAATAGGTTAATAATTCAACAATATTACCTCTGAAAATTAGAAAAATTATATCAGATAAGTCTCAAATACAAAATCTACCATTGTTAAACGAATACATTTTCATTACACCAAAATATAATATCTAATACATGCATATAATACTTAGATTTTCTCGGTGATCACTGACCCCAATATTATTCTCGTTAAAATACATTTAACTTTAAAATTTTAATAAAATTTGATATATCACTATTTATGTAATAAAATATAATATTTATTTATTTAATGATAAAAAAATTTACTAAATGATATTTAACAATCATAACGTATATTAAATTTAATTTCATTTTCTATGTCATGTGGTTATAATTTCCTCATTTCTCAAATTGAGACATCTAGAAATCTCATTTTATTGAGGATGCACACTACATGAATTCTTACACTCCATTTAATGTTATTTTAGATAAGATTCATTGATAAATGTAATGAAAAAATAATTATTCCTCAAAATCTTAGCTCATTTTTAAAATTTATATTCACCTTTACTTGTGTCATTTCTATACATGGTATTTTTTTTTTGAATTACAAATAACAATTTTTTTTTAAATATTAACAAATCATATCAAATATGCTTCATAATGTTTGTTACAATGAGTGACAAAACCACTAAATACACGTATTTGTTAGATGATTTTAATTATATTTTTATTTATGTAATTCAACATGATCATCACAATGACATTTTATGGCCATTTTTTCATGTATTTATTCCACACTCACTTCTCAATCACTAACATTTTGCTTTCAAAAAAATACACTAGCAACTTTCTTGGATGAGTGCAGGTAAAAAATTAGCCCAAATTACAAATTTTATAATAGTTTTTTAGAATATTAGATTTTTAAATAGTAAGTGTTAAGAATTAATTGATACCTTTGTAAGTACATTAAATTAGTTGATACCTTTGTAAATACATTGAATAAGTTGATACCATAAATCTTAGAAATATTAATAAAAGATTTTTGTAAAAAAATTAAACTGATTTGTAAGAAATTTAGAGAGAATAATAGTTATTAACTTTGATACGGAGACAAGAATACAAATAGAAATGATAATATAATTATTATTTACAAAAATATAAATGAAAAAATTGAAAATTAATGACATACTTATAAGAATAAAACTAACAATAAGTGAAAAGATCATGAATATAATTTGTCTATGCTCCATAAATAAAAATCAATACAAAAATTAATAAGTTTTTTAAAAGATATGGCTTAATTGAAATAAGATATACCAAGGAAAAAATGTTATTATAATTAGTAGATAATTAAATGTGCATATACATGTTAATAATTAGAATTACAATATAGATCAAATAAAAAATAAATTTGAAGAAATGAATGAAATTGAAAGAATAATATTAGATTTTGCTTTAGCTCATAATATTTCTATAGCAAATATCTAATTTAAAAAAAAAAGATGAACAATTAATAACCTTCAAAGATAATATTAATAGGAGTCATACAGTTAGTAAGAGTCACTCAATATATCATATATTATGCAAACAAAATATATCTAAGAGATCAGATAAAATATTATGCAAAGATCATAAATTAATATCATATAAAAACCTAATCACTCAATATACACTAATCATAACTAATTTATATATCAAAAAGTAAAATCATAGGAAAACTTATATTAATTATGAAAACAAAATAAAAAAAAACTTAAAAAATAATAAACATTTTAAATAAAAAACTAGATAATAAAATTAATTAATCATATGCCATATATGCAAATAATATGTAAAATAAAGTGATAGGTTATATAGAAAATATATCTAAAAAGATTTTATACAAATTTAAATACATATTTATGAGCATAGAGAAATATGATGATAACAACCTGAGATTTAATAAACTAATTTTAAAATCTTAATATAAAATAAAAAATTTAAAATCTTTAAATTTAAAATTTAAAAAGGAACCTAAATTTAAATTTATACATAATAACAAAAAATGAATAATTTTAAAATTGTACAAGACAGAAAAATTAAAAGAATAATAAGTAAAAATTAAGTTTAAAGCATACAATAAATTATAAGCTAACAAGAATGAGGAAAAACAATAACAATATTAGTTATATAAAATATATTAGAAATAAAAATTTAAAAATCTTAATATAAAATAAAGAAGTCAAAAATAAATGAAATATATATTTTCAATATCTTTTAAAACAAATTTAAAAATTCAGATTTTAATATTAAGGATACTAAAGGATTAAAAAATTTAGATATATAGTCAAGATAAAACTTATCAAACATAAAGAAGCTTTTAATAAAATTAAGATCAAAAAAATCATAGTCTGACTATATTTCTATTGAAATTTAGAGATTTATAAAAGAGAAAATATAATTTGATTGAATACGTTATTTATAAAATCATAAGAATCAAAAAAATGTTAGATATAAACATTATAATTTTCAGTTATACAAACATGGAGATGTTCAAGATCATAATTAGTTATCGAGATAATAAACTCATAAATTAAAAAATTAATTTAAAATTATACCAGGTAAATCTATCATAAAAACTTTATTTAGTCATACATTTAATCATAAACTAAATAAATAGATAAAAATTTATTCATGATATTTATCAGAAATATAAAATACTAAAAGACTTAATTTTGTAAATATAATGTATAATTAATTATCAAATGCATATATTGAACTAATATAGTATATATATGATATATATTATGACTTGATTCGATAAAATTTGATATGTATATATCAAATTTAATATAATATATATATTAATATAATATATATATATTATGATATATATATTATGATATATATATTAATATAATATATATTAATACATTTAATCATATCGAATCATAAAATTTGATTCGATATGTCACTTGCGAGTTCGCAATAATTATGACTACCCCAAAAATTACAACGTAATTCTTATATTTTTTTTGTGCTAAACATGAATGGGTTAATAAGAGACCTTCATAAATTAGAAAATAAATATTAAGCTACCAAAAAATAAAATAACTATTATAAATAATAAAATAATAAAAAATCATCTAAAATGATTTGATCACATCCAATGCTAATTTCCTAGAGTACTAATTAAGGAGTGTGAGAGTTTTCAAGTGAAAAAAAAATAAAAATAAATATATGATGAATTGAATAGAAATTATAAACAAAAATTTAAAACTAAACTAATATGAATTAGAAAAATTTTCATAAAATTAATTAGAAACATATCATTATATATCCAACTCCAAATTATTAGAATAAAATTTAAGTGATAATTATGATAATATTATAACCAATAATGCATAAAAACTAAGATTTAGTAAAACACATCAATTTGAACAAATCAACTTTAAAGCTCAACGGGCACAAAGATGCAAATATAAAATGGAATTGCACTCTAAATGAAATAATTATTTACAAAATATTATAACTATTAGTTAAAAGTTGTGATCAAATGTTGAAAATTATAATCATTATTGTTCTTTTTGTCCAGTCTTCATTTATACATCACATTTGACTCATTAACATATATAGTGAGACTTTACAATACTGGCAACAGATGTTTATGCTCATATTGAGTTATTCTTCTATTTTTTTATGAAGTGAATATTCTGATCTAATTTTTTCAAGATATACTTGGCACTGTAAGGATAATGAAGCCCTCAGCATTGTCAACCAACGTTCTATCACTGCAACCAGCATAGCTGCTATTATGCCTACAGTTTTTTCTTGAACAAATAAGAGATGAACACAAGCCGACCTAATATTTTTCACTAATGGATCAAAAAACGTTTTGATGAACCATGACCTCTTTTCCTTTTCTAGGCATTACCCCTCAGAAACTTGATGTCCACAGTTCATATGACTTCATTCCACTTGCCCAAGTACATTTTCAACTGAAAAGGCTGAATTGTGATTATTAAGTTTCGTCCCCTTTTTTTCCTTTATCTTAACTCACATTAGTAAAATGCAGCAGTGGAAGTCTGTTTACCAGTTTTTTCATAATTTGGCCTGTCATTGGGAAGTATTCAAAGGTTTGTACAGTTATGATTTTATGTTCAGTTGGATGCATTATCAGGACAAATCAACTAAATGTAAATACTCATTTTCAATGGTTTCTTTATTATGGTGTGATTATCAGCAAAATGGGAACAGAACATCATGACATGTTCAGCTCAATGTGGACACTCATGGTCGAATGGCATACCTTTCTTTATGGCATCTAAAAATAAGGAATAACAATAGAGGGATACATCCCAAGAGAGAACAGAACATCAAGATATGTTCAGATCCATGTGAACACTTATTTTCTAATACCTTTCTTTATGGCATCCAAAAACAAGGACTAAATGCAGATTAACCGAGTATTTCTGAATATTAGAATTAATAGAATGATAGAAATGATAAAATTATGACCAATAACCAAAAAATACTGTAACATTTAATAATTACCAACACAAACACTGCTTTGGTAATCAAGATAACATCAATTTAAAACCTCACTTTTTATCAAATTTCATACTAAAAAATTTTGAGATTACTTTGCTGATCACAAAATAAAATTATGACATTTTCAAATTAGTATTATTTTCATTAGAAATATTTTGAATCAGCTTTTCTACTAATATATTTGACAACATTCTCATTATCAAGGATAATAGTAAAATTACACAACCAATGTCAAATCTTCAATTATTATAATCATCAGCATCAACTAAATCATATTCCAATTACTTAAATTCGACTATATGGAACATATTTTTTAATCAACTCTATAAGAATTATGACAACTTTCAACTCTTTATATGTTAAATTCATATTTATAATTTTTACATGACTTCTTTAATATTTATCTCTAATTCTTTTCCCTCCAACCACTAGACTAATTTCATACTTCTTAATCATTGTACAAGGAGATTTGAGTTAAACACATTCAAACAACCTCAAATGATTATCTATTATATTATTATATGAGCTATTTAAATCTGCCTAATAGCTTAATTTCTAATTCTATTATTTTAAATTTTATCACTAGCATCTTTTCATTCTCATCTTTGTTTTCATCATTATTTTAATATGTTATTTCTTGGTCAATCAACATTCATTTTTATATAATATGATTGATCTTATAACTATTCACATAGCATGTTGGCAAGGCACAAATGGCCAACATAGTGCAAGGCCGTGTTGAACCAGGTTGTGCCTAGAGCAGGCCAAGCTGGTTCAGGCAGAACAGAGTGGCCTTTTGTGGATCTAATCCTAAATCCTAAGATCTAAGATTGTCTAAGAGTAAAACCTAATATATTTTTTATAAATTTAATTTTATTTCATTAAAAAGATTAATACATAAAGAAAAAAAAAAAATATCAAAATTTAAAATAAAAAAAAATTATAAAGTGCAATACAATCCAACCTTCAATATAATACAAACTGCATATATCGTATATCAATTATTAAAAAATAAATCATAAAAATACATAAATCAAAATAAAACTAAAATGACAGACATCAACAAGTAATAGCACTGTAGCACACTATAAGTATGGCATGAATCAAAAATTATCAATAATCAATTGATGTTTGCAATATGGTACTACAAATAAAGATGTACAGTAGAACCTCTCTAAATTGATACTCTATAAATTAATAACCTCTATTATTTCATAAAAAATCAATCCACCGACTCCGTGAAATATGTATAATTTAATAATTCTACTATCTATTATTTAATGCAAAATAAAAAACATCATATGTAAAAATATTAATTTATAGAATCAATATTCCTTATAAATCTAAAAATACCATACATCATAGATAAAATATATTGCTTCATAAAATCAATATTCCTGACAAAAATATCTATCTAAAGTAGTTTGTTTTTTTTAATAGTTTGTATCTCAAATTATATGTTTCTAAGTACCTTATGAGTTATAATATGATTTGGATTTGAAAGATCACGAAATAAAATATAAAAATGAAGAACATTTAATTTTTAATTTTTTGACATGAAAGAATTTTCATACATAACTTCACCATCTTCCTCTTCTTCTTGATATTGAGACGACGAAAGTTTTATTAAATCTTCATCTAAAATTTTCACATGAGCAACTTATTACTCTTCCTTGGGATTTATAAGCACGTGAACAGACATTGAACGACTAATTAACAGTTGATTAATAGCATCTTTAAGTTCATTTTCTATATATTGTTATTCCGAACCCACTTCATTTTTTTGAGTTTCTCTTTCAAAGATACATGTGTGCTTAAAGCAATTGGTTATTGACTTGCTAGAAATGTCATTTCATGCTGCATTAGCCCATTTCATAGCTATCAATTGATCAACCTTATAGATGTCTGCTATTTGTTGTTCATCTCTATCGATTGCATTTTGGAGTTGAAAATGCACATATCACCTCTTGAATAATGCTATTATTCTAGCATCCATTGGTTGAATTTTAAAAGTATTAGCTAAAAAAAGAAAAACTTGAACATTTGTAAGAGGCAAATCCCTCACCACATGTGAAAGAGCATTATCTAACAAAAGTAGAACTTTTCTATTAGCATCTTGCATTTATTGATCCATCTTTTGTAACCATTCCCTGAAAATGAGTCCAGTCATCCAAGCTTTTGCATTGCTGGGATAATAGAAACTCAATTGCTCTCCACTTTTTCTATTAAAAGCACGTGGCCTTTTGCATAACCAATGATGAGAGGTTCCATTTTGTGAGACTCATCTGCATTTGCAGTAAAGACAAAAGTTAGACGTGTTTTATCCTTCTTAGAACCTTCAATTTGACGTCGTGTAATTGTTCGATCAGGAGCCATGCGATAAAAGAGTCATGTTTCATCGATGTTGTATATGTCTTGAAGTGAATAGCTTTGAAATTTTTCTTTTATTGCTGGCATATTTCTGTCAATTGCATCTAAATCAACAGAGCCACTTTCTCCATATGATTTTTGAGCTTTGAATCCATGGCGAATATTGAACTTTGCAAGCCATACATTTGAAAATTCTGGTGTTCTCTCTCCAAGTTTAAGTTGTCTAGCAAATTGACGAGTCTTTTCCTTGATTAAATCACTTGATAATGCCACTCAACGTGCATGGCTTTGTAAAACTCAATTTGCTAAAATATTATCAAGTTCAAGATGCTTCGCAGCTCTTTGAGGCTTAGATGTAAGTTAAGTTGAGTCCATGCTTTCATATTATTGACGCTTAACAATGATATTGATGATGGTTCCTTGTGTTGAAACTTTTGAAAGCTTGAATTCTTGCATTGCCCAATTTGCTAAAGCTGATTGTTTGATGGATAGATTTGCTGTTTTATGATAATAAATTTTTAGCTTTTGATCATTACTCAGAGAAGATGAAGAGTTCATTTTGAAAGAAAAAAGAAATAAAAAAAATGATAACCTATAACTCAACTGTTATATGTATTAGATTTTATAATTCAAGTGAGGAATTTTTGATATTTCACACCTGTAAAACTTTCTTGGAAACATGATCACGACCTTTGATATTTCAAAATTGTAGTTGATTAATCTAAGCACAACTTTTAACTTGGAAATTGACGTTGAATTTATGGAGGCTTGCATGAATTAATCATGCAATATCTTTGATATATTTTCTGATTTTTTTAGGTGAAGGTTCTGTAAATTAATAATCTCTGTTAATTAATAATTTTTTATGCTACGGATCGTATTAATTTAGAGAGGTTCCATTGTATATTATCATCATTTTTATCATGAATGCATTTGAAGATGTCGCTAGTATCCTCAATAGCTTTGATCTTCACGTCTCATGAATCATCATCTACCATTACCTCGTGTGTCTTATAATGAATATTTAATCATGAATCCATATAGTCCTTCAAGCATGTCAAGTGCCTCAGTCATATAAACTCAAATATAATGCTAGAAAGTGAAAAGTTTAGAAGATCACGTGTTATCCTAAATTAGACGGATAGATAAATTTATATGATTTCTAGCATAACAAAATATCTAAATTTTTATTATTAACATATGATCAAATTAAAAAGTAATTGATATCTAAGTTTGTCTCTGACTAACTAATTGAAGAAGTCATCATCTTCAAATTCAATGTTCATATTTGTACACGAAGCATAACTATAACTATCTTATCTAGTATCATAATATGAAAATAAGTCAATTAATTTTTTTATGAAAGAACCTTTCAGATTAGCATACCAAGTTCATGCACATGAATATGTATATCAAAATATTTTCTACCTCTTCTACCTTGAGCCTAAGATGCATACAAACAACCAAACTATACAACGTTATAATAAAATACAAATATTTTAAATACTTGATTTTAATCTCACCAAACATGACACTAAATACATGATAACTTCTATACTTGTTGAATATGCTACTAATGTTACATATGCACCTAAATACAATACAAATTATAAAAGTGTACACAAATGAACACATATTCGTCATATCATAGAAAATCTTTAAGAATTTCATTAATAAAATTCTTATATTTCAGTCAAAATCATAAATAATAAGCTCGTAACTCATACTATTAATATAATCATATATTACATGTTAGTAACTAATATATAACTCCAACATCATGTACGTGTAATTTCAATAGTATTTGACATCTATGTAGAATTTTTTGTAAACCTTGCAGACAAATATATGCTACTAAACTTTTATTATCTACTAGGTAGAGGTGTCAAACGTGTCGGGCCGGCCCGGCCCTGCACGAGGCACGGCATGGTTCGGCCGTGCTTGGGACGGCCCGGCACGTTTTTAAACCGTGCCCGGGCCCGTGCCGTGCCTGGGTTAAGAACAGCCCGTGCCGTGCCGTGACTGGCACGGCAAGCCGGCACGGGTCCGTCCCGTGCAAGTTCACGCAGGCACGCGTGGCGTTGGCGGCGTGTCACGTGTGGCGTGGCGTGACCCCTTCCGGCCGTCCCCTGGCCCCCCGCCCCCCCCCGGTAAAAAGACCGCGGGTCGGGTATGATTGGACCCGACCCACGATCCCGACTGCCGATACCCGACGGCCTTAGATCCGACCAATCCCAACGGCCAAAAAAAAATTTCAAAAATCACAGATTTTCAGCCGTTGGATTCGCCTCCAACGGCTAGGGGGCAGAATCCAATGGTCGTCGTGATTCTGCCCCTTAAAAATATTAAAAAAAATCAAAAAAATAATAAAAAAATATTTTTTTTATAAAAAAAAACTTTATTTAGCCTATAAAATCTACCCCCCTCCCTATTATGTTTTTCAAAAACATAAAACCTCTCAATATTTTCTCTCTCACATAAACCGTGCATCTCTCTCTCGGTCCTCGTGATTTTGATTTCGGCTTGGATTTTCGTGAAACTAAACTTGAGTTTTGAACATCAGAGCTTCCTGCAGTGCACCTTGCACGTGACTGACCTCATTGCTTTTATTGGGTAATTTATTTTACGTTTTTATTTACTCTCTCTCTAAAGCTTCTCTCTCTAGAAAAATTTAGGAAAAAATAAAAAACATAAAAAATGACAAATACATCTGACACGTATTTAAATTTGGAAAATGAAAATGTTAGTGTTACACAAACGTCTGTGGCTCCTGAAACTTTGGTTTCTCCTGTCATCTCAGCCCAAAGTTCTAAAAAACAAAAAACTAGGGACTTCTGTAGTTTGGACACATTTTAAAATCATAACACAAGTAGATGTTAGGGGTGAGGAACATGAAATGGAACAGTGCAAATATTGTATGAGACTTTTAACATGCAAGAGTACATGTGCGACTGGGCACCTAAAGAGGCATGCTGAAATATGCTCCAAAAAACATGGACCGTTAGATCCTAGGCAAACCCAACTAGGCACTACATTTTTTGAGACTGGATCGAGTTCAGTCTCAAAGTTTACTCCCTTCGTATACTCCAGCGAGTTGGGTAGGGACGGCATGGCCAGGCTCATCACATTGATGGGTCTTCAGATCAGATTTTCGGAAGATCCAAGGGTAGTGCGCATCATGCAGACTTATTTTCAGCCATCCTATCGTAGGATTCCTAGGTCCACATCTAGGAGTGACATACTAAAGATATATAAGTTAGAAAAACAAAAAATAATTAAGGAATTTTTGACATATTGTGGAGTGGTATCCGTGACGTCCGATATATGGACATGTCACGATGATTCTTCTTATGCATGTCTCACGGGTCACTATGTAGATTCTAACTGGACAATCAATAAAAAAATATTAGGATTCACTGAGATTCTTCATCATCATGATAGCCCGGCCATTTTTGAGTGTATGATGAAAATATTTAGGGAATATAAAATTCAAAATAAAATTTTTAGTGTCACTTTCGATAATGCTGCGAATAATGGAGTAGCGATCAATATGTTTGTTAGGAATATTAGAGACGCACCATTAGGAGAGATCTTTCATGTCAGATGCATGTGTCATGTGATTAACCTGATAGTTCAAGCGGGTATGAAGGTGTGTTCCCCCGCGTTGGAAAATATACGCAATGCACTCAAGTATATTCGCACTCCTCGCAGACTACAAGAGTTTGGTAATCTCTGTTTGTCTGCGAATCTTAAGAAGAAGAAATTCCAATCGGATGTGAGACATCGTTGGAATTACACGTACATGATGTTGGAATCATGTGTTGGATACTAACACGTGATATCCGACTACGTCAATAATAAGAGGGACGAACTTATTATTGACGACACTGACTGGGCTTCAGGAATTTCATTTATGAAATTCCTGAAGATATTTTATGACACGACGAACATGTGTTCGTCGGTTTATACGCCCACCACTTGCATTGCACTCCGGTGCATATGCAACATTAGTAGCATGTTTAGGAAGTATTGAGCGGACTTGATGCTTAGCCATATGGTTGCAGAGATGGAGACCAAGTACCTGAAGTACTGGTCCACCATTCCATCTCTTTATTGCCTCGCAGCATGCATGGACCCTAGGGCTAAGGTGGAAGGGGTTGAAAACACCCTGACTTTCATTTCCTCGTGCATGAACCTGGAAGAGCCACCTGAAGGGTTCATTTACGAGAAGTTGACAGATCTGTTCATATACTACGATACTAGGTATGGTGGTGGTGGTGGTGGTGGTGGTGAGATTTTGATTACGGACATTGATACCTTGTTCGGAGATGACGATTATTCCATTAACCTAGCGAGGGGGAAACGTAGGGGTGGACAATCACATAGGAGTGAGCTGTCTCGGTACTTAGATACTAGTTACTGCTCAATCCTATCATATTCTGATAATAAGAATCTTGATTTATTACAGTGGTGGAAATCATATGAGTCCACCTATCCCGTGCTATCTAGGATGGCACGAAATCAACTGACTCCTCCGATCTCGAGCGTAGCATCTGAGTCTGCATTTTCTGTTGCAGTGAACGTGATTTCGGATAGGAGATCGAGATTACGTCCAGATATGGTTGAGGCCTTGGCATGTTTGAAGGATTGGGAGGAATCGAGATTTAGCATCCGTGATCGTGCTGAAGCTGTGACTGTGACAGACACTGCACTCGCATCCACATCCACTACGATGGCGGAGGAGCTGATTGCCGATGATGATGATCCATATGATACTGATCTTGATGTTGCGGCTGATGATTCTCATGATATGCCGCTTGACGATTAATGCTCATCTGCTCTTTTTTTTCGATGTTTTTTTATTTATTTTATTTATACGCTTTGTTTGTACTTTGTACCATACGTTGTGTTGAAACTTATACTTGTTTTGTTCGAACCATTGGTTTCAAAAGCATGATTGGTAATTTTTCTTTTGTGTAGTTTATTTTTTTTTAATTTTAATTTTTACTAACATAATGTATTTATTTATTTTTTTTACGATTAAAATTTATTTTAAAAAATTAATAACTTTAAATTTTAATATATAATTAATAAATTATAAATATAAAAAAAGCTAAACTAAATTGAATTTGATAAAAAAAAATTTTTCTAATATTTGTTTGTTTTATTTAATTTTAATTTTTATAATTTTTACAAAAAATTATATTTAATAATTAATACTCTATACGGTTACTTAATCAAAAAATTTACAATAAAAAAAAATTAATCAGCCATCTGCCTGTCCGTCAGCGGTCAACCCGTGCGGCCTCCCGGACCCCGGTGACCCGGAAACCGCGTCGCGGCTCCCACCTGCCCGGCCGTGCCGCCTGGCCTGTATGGCCAAGGCGTGCCCGAGCGGGCCCGGCACGGCACGGTAGCACGATCGTGCTCGTGAAAAATGGGCCGTGCCGTGCCGGGCCGGCCCGTTTGACACCTCTACTACTAGGCATCCTAAAATATTATGATGAATTTCTTTTTTTTTTAGTTTGGGAAAAATAATTTTTATATTAATCTATATTATCAGGTTAATCACATGACACATGCACCTAATATAAGATATTTCATCTAACGATTTATCTTTAATAATTCTAATAAATATAGTAATATTTACTTCATTATAATACGTATTATCAAAATTATACTAAATATTTTATTTTAAATATCATATTACCTAACAAAAATCATGTCCTACACTCATATATGACAAGATCATTATAAAGATAAAAATCACAAAAAATCTTAAAATTTTTACTAAGTTTTAAGATTTGTATGTCTCACTGCTCATTACAAATAATGTAATGAGCAGAGTGAGACATACAAATAACATAGGAATCATACGATAAGCATGCTTGAAGTAAGTCGTATAATATTGACTACCTTATGATCCTCCAAAAATCTAATCGGAAAATAAATAATGATAATCAATTTGGTTATGTCTTTCCTTTCAACATCATTGCGATATATGAAGGGTGTCAACAAAACTGAACTAGAACTAATGTACAATATTTTTTGGTAGATTAATCAGAATAATTCTTTAGGTATCGAGTCTCACATGCACTCCTATATGTATATATCTTTTTATAATATATATATTATATCGATTCTTCAACGACACCCCTATAATATTTAATTTTTATTATTTTAGTGTATTCATACTATTTATATTTACCTAATTTTTTATTTTTTAGGTGTCATATAAGTTTTTGTTAAGGGCGTTGGAGAAAACATAATTTTCACCTAGAATCATTCGTTAGGATTATCATTGTTGTCGACATTTTTGTCAAATTGATATTCATGTTTGCTAAATTTACAATGTGATGTTTTTTTAATTATTTATATTATTTAAATAAAATAAGAAATAAAGTTGTAAACAAAAAATCTAAAAGCAACATTATATCCAAAAAATTTAAAAACTAATATTTATATTACAAAATGAAATATTAAAAAAAGACTACACTATACAAAAAATCAAAAAACTTAAATAATGAAAACTGATAAAATAAGAGAGAAAAAAATTAAGAATGAATATCTAAATTTAGCTTTTACATTTTTAGAAAAAAATTTCAAATTTATTAAAAAATATATTTTTTATTTTTTTTTTATTTTAAATATGTCAAAATCATGATAGTCATCAGATTCTTGCCACAACTATTAAAATCTATCTAATGTATATTGTAATCCGACATGGACAACCTGTCACTATCCATGTCAAAAGTTGGGATATGTTATTAGAATAAGATTATGTTTTGATGGCTTACAACAAAGATGCTCCTAATCCATAATAATGTCAAAAGCATATTTTTGTTGGAATCAAAATTTTTTATATGAATATGCTATATTTATGCCATAAAATTATTTCATCTCTTAAAATATTTCTTTGTAATTAGATTTGAAGAATTGATATTGTGTCGATTATAAATAAATTGATAATATAATTCTAAAAAGATATTTTATGGTGTATATTATTTGTAGATGATATATTATTTGTTGATAAAATTAAAAAATAGTCATATAAAATTAGAAATTTAGAGGAATATACTTGAGTTTAAGATATTTATAATTAGTTATAATAAGATGAATTATCTGAAATATGAGTTTAACCTTATTAAGAGTTATTATAAAGTGATAATCAAAATGAGAAAATAAAAAATATTAAAAATTAATCATTTCAAATTCATAAATTCTGTATTAAGTGAATATGGAGAGATAGACAATGTTGTATTACATAATATTAAGATTCAATAAATCAAATGGAAAGTTACACTAGGGGTTAGTTGTGATAGACGAGTACTAGAGGTGTCAGATAGATTGAGTGGCCAGAGCACGACCCTAAAGGTATCAAATGGCCCGGCATCTCTGAAACGCTCCGCGGCACAGCCAAACTCAGTAGTGCTTGGCCCAAAACAATCCAAAACAATGCCTCGAGACAAGCCGAGGCTGCCCCATGGCACAATTCATGCCGTGCTAGGACCGGCATGAATTGTGGCTAATGCCGAGCCGGGCATGATCCATGTGCCTAGTCCGACGGCATGGTAACGAGGTCCTCATCAGGCGGTCACCTGCCCCATCACGAGCAGTTCATTTTTTTAAAAAACAATCAACCACATGACTGATTGTAATTGGTCAGTTAGTAAGCTGGCCATCACAGCTGTGCAATTGGATCCATGTCACCGTCCACCTTCAGGTAACGCAAAGATGCACAACTCATGCATATTTGCCGTTCAACACGATCAGGCACGGTCATGCACATGATCATGCCCACCATGCTATGTTGAGTTGGTGGACCACACCACCAATATCGTGTTGGGCCAGTGCGAGCCATGCCGCATGCCGAGCCAAACACCACCCAGATATCTTGTCAGGAGGCACAGTGTATCAGCCTGGGGACCCAAGATCATCTACAAATCATGGGTCTAATTCAGTCGAGTGCCTGCCCAACTAGACAATTTTTTCAAGCAGTCCATGTAAGATGGATCTTGCTTACGTAGCAAATTATAATTGGTATGCCACATAAGTTAGTAACCCATTGTGTTTTTCAAGCAATAGACCTCATTCAAGGATAGCAACAAATCATGCTTGTCGCTGTCCATGTCAGCCCATCCACAATATTAAAAAAATAATTTATCATATAAAAATACTGTAGCCTTCAGATTAATTACAACACCTACTAAGACGAAAATCCTACAACTAACATGATTCTAGCATATTTAAAATACAAAAAAAAATTAATAAAAAATAAAAAAATAATAATAAATTAATATTTTCTTTCTCTGTAAATAGAGAATTTAATATTCATTCTCAATTTTTTTTTCTCTTTGACTATCACAATTTTCTTATTTTTGTCTTTTATCTTTCTATGTAGTATAGTCTCTTTAGTATATTATTTCATAATATACACATTAGATATACATATCCAATATACTATATTATTTTTTTTATTTCAATTTAAATTAAATACTTATGCATACATAAATATGATTGACAATACACAATAATGTGGGTGTGCTTGTCAACATGTGCAACACTGTAAGTTAGTTGCATGAAATCTAGAAGTTAGAATTTGTAACAAAAAGGGTCTACTTTAAAATTTTTTACAAGTTTACTTTTATATTTTATTTTAATAATTTAAATAAATAAAAAAATATCACATAGCGAATTTAACAAAAAATAATATCAAATTAATATAGAATTAGACGTGAGCAACAATAATAATACTATCAAAATGCCCAAGACTAAACTATGTTTCCTCCAACAACATTGACTCAAGCTCATGTGTCACATAAAGAAATAAAAAACTAGATGAACATTAATAATATGGAGATACTTTAAAATAATAAAAATAAAAAGTTTTAAAAATATCGATGAAAAATCAGCATAATATATATATTGTAAAAAAATATATACGTGTAAGAGAATGTGAGAGTAAACACCTAAAAAGATATCAATTAATACAGTAAAAAATATGGTATATTAAATCCAAAATAAACATTAATTTGCAGTATGATATTTTAAACTGAATTTAGTTAAGTTTCGTTGACTCACTTCAGATATGGCAATGATGTTGTAATGGATGACATAACCAATTCGATTACTATTATGGGTCTCCCGATTAGAATTCAGAACATCCTATGATAGTCAGTATTATGTAGACATACTTTCAATTTATATATCGTAAGATTCCTAAGTTCACATATAAAAATAACATAATAAAATTTTATCAATTTAAAAAATATTTAATAATTAATATTTTTAAAAAATTTAATTTGGTGGTATATATGGTGTCCAATATACAAACTAATCGAGATAATACATCATTTGTATGTCTCACGGCTCATTGCATGGACTCTAAATAGAAACTTGCTAAAAAAAAATTTTAAGATTTTCTGAAATTCTATATCATCATGATTATCCTACCATATATGAGTGAATGATAGATTTTTTGAGAATATAACATTCAAAATAAAATATTTAGTCTAACTTTTAATAATACTTCTAATAATGAAGTAGTTATTAGTAGGTTTGTTATGACAATTAAAGATGAATCATTAGATGAAACATTTTATATTAGATGCATATGTTATATAATTAACCTGACAGTACAGATAAAGATAAAAATTATTTTTCACGACTAGAAAAAATAAGATATTCCCTAAAAGTGTAAAATTAAATAAAAATTTGTATAAAAAATAACAAAATGCAACATCCACAACTCAAGCTAGTACATAAAAATCCATAAAATTAATTTTTGAAATAAGAAAGATAAAATGAGATCTATTCAAGATAATTATGAAAATTTATATTGGTTGCTATGCCATCTAAATATAAGTTATAATAATGATCTAATTTTAAATTCTCTCTAATAAAAAATATTTCACCTCAATATATTTCATCTACATAAAAAATATCATATTGAAGGCTATATTTCTCGTTATCTAATTGGCACATTAAAATGTTTCATATGTCACTATCATCACTCTAAATATTACTTCTACATGAAATCTCAAAATAATATTATATCTCTTATTTTTCAAGAAAATAGGATCATATCAAAAATTATATAAAATTTATAATAAACCTATTCTCAAAGTAATTTGATGTCTACTTGAAATCTAAATAACCTATTAACTTTGAGAGCATGTAATCAATAAATCACATGCCTTAAATATTTCTTCACTTATCTCAATTTGTGAAGAACTGCATGAAAATGAACCTAACCAAAAAAATCTAAGAACAATATGTATATCAATTAGAGCAAAACCTAAAATATTAATTTCTACAAAGTATTAATCACATACCTCATATATGACAACATGTCTCTAAAATATATCGTATCTATCTAAAGAAAATATTTAAGTCTATCAAGTTCCTTTATCTAAAACTATAATTGAATATATTTGTTAAGTTAGAAGATTGCCAGTACATCATCTTCCATAATTAAAATAACATCCACGTACATAAAAAACAAAATAATCATATTATCAAAATTTTTTCTTAAAAAAATAGAAAAGAATTTCATCATTTATTTATGTAAATCAAACAAAATGATTTTTTTTATGATAATCTTACAAAATATGCTCTCAATAACTATTCTAGGTCAACCTATATTTTTTGCAATTTATAACCTACTTTTAATTGTGTTACTCAAAACCTAAGTGAGTACTTCACACATACCTCCTCCTCAAGATCACGATGAAGAAATTTATTCTTCAATTCTAACTAGTATATCTTCAATGAATAAGATATCGCCAATAAAATAAAAATTCATACAGACATCAGATTAGCCAATTGAGAACAAATATTATGATAGTTAACAACAAATATCTTAGTGAACTCGCCAACCATAAGTTCTCTTAAGATAATCTACATTTTTATCTAAACATATCTTCACAATAAATAATTATTTGGAACCAACAACAAACCTTCCTATATTTGATGATACTAGCCCCCAAGACCCATTGAAGTACAAAATATCTATTTTTTCTAACATAGCTTGGCACCATCAAAAAAAGAATAAAAAAATAAAAGAATAAAAAAATCATAAATATAATAAAATTTGAGATATCATGAGCAAAGTACAACTTCTTTATCCATTCGAAGAGTGATAAAAAAGAAAAGATCAGAGAAATTAACTAGAAGAGCATTTGGCTCCTCGATAAAATTAATGTTGATATGATCAAGTTACGATGAGTGAGGTGTGACAGTTGTCTCTTTCCCCTATTATAGGCTAAGTCATTGGCAATCAAATCTCTCAACTTTCAACTCATCATGAGTATGAATTAGCATCATCCTAAATAAAATAATATTTCAAATGAAGATCAAGATACCTATGATATGACTCCTTGATAGATTCATCTATGATATGAGCATGATGTGCATGTCCCCTTCTCTTTTTATAAACTAAGTCTTAAACAATCATGCCTATTAATCCCTAACATATTATGAATATGAATTAGAATAAACTTATATATTAGTGTGTCATATGGACCTAAATTAATTTCTTCTTTTACAAAAAATCATTCTCTCTATGATTAATACGATTTATATTTATTAATACATGTGATAATCCTATAAAAACATTATTTAAATATAAACCACAAGTTAAATTATCTAAAAAAATAATTCAAAAAAAATAAATAAATTATTATATCTAAGAACAAAAGAACACAAAAAACTATCAAATTAAAAATTATGATACCCAAAACTTTAAAAATTTTATCATTGATTTTTACAAAATACATTAAACAACGAAATAAAAAATATAAATCAAAATCGAATAACTTATGATGTGAATTTTTTCCCTTGATTCCTTAACACCATAAGGACCCATAAATGACTCTAGTAATCAATATATCTCCCTCAACAACTTATGGTATTCTCGGCCTCCTCGATGAAAACAACTATCAACATTTGTCTTTGGTGTGGTTACTCATACAATGTATACACGAAATTAAAAATCTCATCACTACCTCTATGATGACTAGTATACTCTCTACCTCCAAAATATGATGCATTAGGTGTCTCTCTAATGATTTCTATTTATTTCACATATACTTAGTCATTAGATTATACTTCTCCAATCTGGAGAAAAAAACATAATTACTCAAAATTTAACTAAATATGTCAAATGAGTCAGACGGACCAAACAAAGAGGTGTCAAATTGAGTGTGTCATACCGGCATAGCCCTTTATGTGTGGCCCAGTCATGCCAACATGTTGTGAGCTCGTGCCCAGCATGGCACGGCTACCAAACATTAAGCACAAGATAGCATGTTTGGCCTATAGATGTCAAACAGGCTAGACCAGGCCGGGCCGGCCCATTTTTTTTGGGCCCAACCAGGCAGGAGTGTCGTGCCTACAGTACCGTGCAGTGTTTGGCACGGTTCCATGGAGGGCAAGCCCAGCAAGGTCCCGACAGGGGCCCACATCCTGAAAACCACCTGGGTTCAAGCTGGTTCAGCTCAATTGGACTCAACTGATTCAAGTCGAGTAAATCAAATTTTTAAAAATTTAGGATTTTGGCATCATGCCAGTACCCTGCCATCATCCATCGGGCATGCCGAGCCATCGGGCATGCCGAGCCGTCGGGCATGCCGAGCCGTCGGGCATGCCAAGTCATTGCTCATTGAGCATCATAGAGTCGTCCCCCAATCGAGCATCGCTCGGTGAATGGTCTTCCGTGTCATGCCCACGTGCCAGGCACCCATGTCATGCCTGGCATGGCAGATGGGCCGAAAACCCTGAGCACGGCATGACATGAGTAATGTCGAGAGTGCACCCAGCACGAGCCTAGGCACGCTAATGTAGTGTGTCATGCCGGGCTAGGCACACCTGAAACAAATAGGGCTTCAGGCCGAACCCAAGCAACCCGGCCCATTTGACACCTATAGTTTGGCCCGCAACAATGTCGGGTCATGCCAATGCATGTAAATTCATGTCATAATTAATGGTGTCAATTTTGAACATTTGTTTTAGTTTTCTTTTTGGAATAAAATAAAAATTCGAATAAAATTTAAATTATTTTATATTTAAATTTTTTATTAAAATATTTATTAAAAACTCAATAAATTAAAATGAAATATATAATTAATAAAAATAACATTCACAATCACATTTGTCTCAAATAAAAAATTTATTTTATTTCATAATTAAAAATATAATATGACATATACATTAATGCACATTTATAACTTACAATAATATGAAACATAACTCATAAGATTTTTTATATATATATATATAAAATAGCCAATTATTTATAAATCATAATAACATAAATAAATAATAAATAAAAAAACAACAATATAATATCATATAAAAAATCAAAAATAACATTACTACACGAATCATCAATTGATATTTGTGATATGATAGCATAAATAAATATACAAATCAGCATCAAGTATGCGTCTGAAATATACTAGTAATGATCTCAATATTTTCGATCTCTATCTCAATAACCATCATCCACTATCATCCCTTTCGTCTTATCTTAATGTCAAACCTTCAATCTTTCCAATCATTCATATATGTAAGTGTCTCTATAATATTTAATAGTAATCTCAATCTCTTATCTAAAATAAAATTAATATCACACAAAAACAAACTTTAATACTACACAAGTTACCTGAATACTCAATCATAAATCATCAATCTTACTAATGACATAATCAAATATCACATGTTGTTGATAGTCAACGCATGACTCTAATATAAGGTATCAATAATTTTAATGATGTATCATATCTATTTGAAATTTTATTCTTTTTAAGTCTCAGAGACAAACAAAATGCTAAACTTGTGTTATCTGTTAGGCTTTCTAAAACATTTTAAAAAATTATCTGCTAAGTTATTTTTTTAGTCTCACAGACAAACAAAGACTATTAAACTTATGTTATTTGTTTGACTTCCAAAGGTATGCAAGAGAATTTTTTATTTTTTAATGAGAGAAATAACTTTTATTCTTGTTTATACAATCAAATTAAATGTGTCATATATTTAACATAAAAAATCTTACCTAAAAGTCAATCTATATTGATTGTAATAAACATAATAATTGTTACTCTTTTATTAGAAACATTATCAAAAATAATACTGAATATTTTATTCAAAATATCATATTCCCTAAAAATATTCATTATACACTCATATATAGCATAATCATTATGAAAATAAAAAATCTCAGAAAATCCTAATATTTTTTTATTAAGTTTTAATTTTTAATTTTTATATAATGTGCGGTGAGGTATATAAATGTTACATCGGAAAAACTAGTTCAGATATCAGCCGTCACAAATACAATTTCACTATATTTCTTAAATTTATTAATTATTAATTATTTTTTTAACTTATATTATTTTATAATGACATTCCTATTTGCTATGTTGCACGGATACGCCTAAGAACTGCCGTATCCACGTGTTCGACACGTGGACACGACGACGCGGGTCGGACACCAGTCGGATACATGTCCGATACGCCCCATTGCGTATCGGACACAAATTCGTATGCGATACGCCACGTGGCATATCAGATATGCGTCGGAGACGTATTCGACGCATTTTTCGGAAACATTCGTCATTAACAACAGATGCGTCGTTTACCTACAGACGCGTCGTTTACCTACAGACGTGTCGTTTACCAACCGACGCATTTTTACGATTCTAATGCGTCGGAAATACACTATATATTAACGATTACTCCTACATCTCCAACAAATTGAGGAGCACACCGCCGACAGTGAGTTGCTGACAAGCCGATTGTGGGAAATAGTTATCAATTGTCATTGCGTCAAACGGGGAGGAGAGGAGCACACCACCGAGACGCCGACAGTACCTAAGGTAATCTAATTCTATAAAGGGAATGGGGGGTTTTGGAATCTGTATCGGAAGGGGAGAGAGTTCGAAAATCAAAACTGTAAAGAGAGGGTGGGGGGGGTTCGGAAGGAGGGGTGGGGGGAAAGGTTCGGGAGGGGGGGGAAGGTTCGAGAGAGGGGAGGGTGTTAGAGGGTTTACATTTTTTTTATATTATTTTAAAATACAAAATTTTAAATTATTTTAAAATACCTAATATTTATAATTAATAATTTTTATTTTTAATTTTATTTTTTATCATGACGTATCCTAGTCGTATCCGTATCCTAGTTTTTTAGAATTTGTCATGTCCACGTATTCTGCCGTGTCGTATCTCCGTGTCCGTATCAGTGTCCATCCAACATAGCCTATTTGTGAACCAAGATAATTCCATAATAAGAAAGCTGAAAATAAATTTGCATAATACTAACTACTCTTGAATCATCAAAAATTTAATCAAGATACTTATGATTATAATCAATTTAATCATGTATTTTCTCCTAAAATTATTGTGATATATGAATGATGTCAACAAAGCTGAATTAGATCCAACTTAAACGAGTTTGTCGCTCAGTTGAATTTGTTTATGATCTAATGCACATACATAATATTTTTTGATATATTATTCTGAATGTCCTTTAAGATAATTAATACCACAAACACTCTTACATGTATATATTTTTTGATAATATATTTATTATGCTTATTTTTCTTCAAATATCCTTAGCTTTTTAATTTTTTATTATTGTAAAATACGTCCATACTATTAAAATTCATCAATTTGTCTATTTAAGTAGTAAATAGATTTGGGTCGAGATCATTGAAGAAAACCTAATTTTGGTCAATGACATTTCGGTAGTATTATCGTTATTATCTTCAACTATGTCATTATCTTGATTTGATTAAAATCAATTCAATTCAATTGTATCTTGTAGGCATGACTTGGTTTTAAAGTCATTATCGTTATATTTACTATTTACCATTTTTTTAATATTTCTATTTAATAAATAAAATTAATTAAAAACTTACAAAAAATTTAAAAAAAATATATTGTAACCAATTTGTTACAAGATACTTTCAATTGAATTGTACCACTTTTGGCCTCAACTCAAATTTTCTATCATAATTTGTAAGTTGCATTGTGTGTGCCATGCATAAATTAAATATAAAAAATAAAAAAAATGTTAAAAAATAATAAATCATCAAAGAAAAGAGAGAGGAGAAAGAGTCTGAGAAGAGGAGAGAAATATATTCAAAAAATTAAAAATAAAAATTTATAAATTTCTTAATCTCTAATTATAAAACATTTTTATAATTTAAAACATAATTTTTTTTTAATTTTTTAGAAGAGAAATCCAAAAACTATAGGATTTGTAGCGTGTCGCCATCATAAAAAATCTAACTATGGTTTTTTTTAATTGTTTTTTTTTAGGCCGAGAGAGTGATAGGTCGTGCTTATCATTGTATTTGACATGGCCAATTGTTTGAAAATGCTATAAGCATGGCATGTAAGCCAATCCCAGATTAGGAGGCCATGTTTTTTTTAAACCAGCCTCGTCGGGTGGTTCCCTCCAATGAGGCATGACCAATGACCCACTCGAGCCTGGTCATGGGGCATATTGCTGATGGATAGTGTCATCAGGCTAGGCACATAGGTGAGGTGTCAAAATGGGACATGTCAGGTCGGGCTGGCCCATTTTTAGCAGGCCCAACCGTGTTTTAGTGTCGGGCCAGGTCAGCCACAGTTACTGTATTGTGCCATGCCTAGCCCGTCACAGTTTTGTGGATGTCAGCTCGACACGGGCCCGTGGCACGAATCCGCCAAGTTTGGCCCAGTATGCCGAACCCCTCATTTTAAAAAAAATTAGGTTTCGCGGCTCGTGCCGAATACCATACCAACGGGCCACGATACCATGCCGGGCCAAGCACGGCACGAAGCCCAGTAGGCCTCGGCACGTCACGGCATGGCACGATACGATTGGTGTTGTGGTCGGGCACGGCACGAGCCCGGGCACATGAAATTCCTGTGTCGGGCCGGCACATGCAAGGCCGAATCATGCCGTGCCTCATGCTAGACCAGGCCGGCCCGACCAGGTTGACACCTCTACACATAGGTCATGTATGGAAGATATTATGTGTTTTAACTTGATCACCTAAAGGAGGAGTATTCTAATGATGAAATAAAGAAGACTTACTTACCGTTTGATTCCCAATTATTGATTGTAATGTAATAATTTTCTGAGATAAATTTGTTGTGTTTTAACTCATGTGATATGGAAGATATTATGTGAGCTCTCAATATCATCTTAATCAAATCAAGATTATGCAAATGCTTGATATTATTCGTCATCTTGTGGGATTGAGAATAGAGGTGCCGATAGAATTAGAGTAGATTGCCACTCTTTTTACTCTCTTCACTCAACTAGCTATGTAAATGTTGAAGGTATTCCCAATAGACCGTTTTATTTACTACTTAAAGTCATTATCGTTACATTTAAATAATGACATCCAGCTCTTTTTACTCATGTGATATGATTTTAAAGTAGATTGCCACTCTTTTCTGAGATAAATTTGTTATGTGTTTTAACTCATGTGATATGGAAGATATTATGTGAGCTCTCAATATCATCTTAATCAAATCAAGATAATGCAAATGCTTGATATTATTCGTCATCTTGTGGGATTGAGATTAGAGGTGCCCATAGAATTAGAGTAGATTGCCACTCTTTTTACTCTCTTTACTCAACTAGCTATGTAAATGTTGAAGGTATTCCCAATAGACCGTTATATGTAAGTTATTATCTTCACTCTTTTTACAATTGAAATGCACATCCAGCTCCAACACGAGCCATGCCTACAGTCAAAATAATTTAGGTCCATGCATGATTCTAAACCATGTCATGTCGATCCAGCATATTTCAGGTCAAGATACAATTCTAGACCGTGTCTTACCATGCTTGACACAGTAAATTCAAGTCATGCCTGGTGTCTGGCTCCAGCCCAAAATGGCACAAGTCATGCCTCGATAGGTCACCTGCTTTGCATGCCTCTTGCTTAGCCCGATGGCATAGTGTACCAGCACAATGACCCATGACGAGGTAAGAGTAGGTCACGTGTCTTGGGACAGGCCCTGTCATGTAACCGCCCAACAATGTTGAATTTTGAAAAAAAAAAAAAACCTAACCACGAAAACCAAGTTCGGCTTGCATGGCCACACGTAACTAGTGTCGATAGAGAAGGTCATGAGTGTGGCCCATCACTTTCTTTGCCTTTAAAAAGAATTTTTTTTAAATATAACTGTCAAATTGTTTCCAACAGCTAAATGCTAGAAATCTTACAACTATCAAATTTCAAGTCATAAATTATAAAAAAAGTTTCAAAAATATATAATTTTTTAATTTAATAAAAAATTATATACATAGAGATTAAAAATTTTATGAATTTTATTCTCATTTCTTTGGATCTCTCTTCCCATGTAACTCATTTTTATCTCTCCATCTCGTGTTTTTGTTTTTGCAAAAAAAAAAATTATTATTATTATATATAATTTATGCACATTCAATGCACGTTATAACTATAAAATTTAGTTGAGATCAAGAATAGTATAAAATAAAATTGTTTGCACCAAAATTATTGCAATTATAATACATTTTTTTATTTTTTTAATAAATTTGTTATTTGTTTTATTTATAAATTATAAAAATTTATAAAAATAATAAATAATAAAAATAAACTAAGAAGCACAAATACGAATACGGACACATCGATAATACACGACATGATAAGGGGACACGATGAATTTTAAAAAACTAGGATACGAATACGACTAGGATACGGATACGGCTAGAATACGGCATGATAAAAAGAATAAAAATAAAAATAAAAATTATTTTCTTTATAAATATTAGGTATTTTATAAATATTTGGTATTTCATAAAATAAAATAAAATAAATATTTTATTTTATTTTATAAGATAATATTTATAATTATCTTATTTTATAAGATAATATTTTATAATTATCTTATATTATAAAAATATATATTTTATAATATATTTTATGATTCTGTGGGTGCCCCCCAGCCCACAGAATCATGCCCTCCCCCCTCGCCGCTCGACAGAATCGTGCCCCCTACCTCCCCACAAAATTGCGCCAACCCACGCCACCTCACAGAATCACGCCAACCCCAGCCACCCCACATAATAGGCCACTCAACGTCGTCAAACGTCAGCAACTCGGCATGGTTACGCATCTGTGTCATTACCATGTCCACGTGTCTGACAAGTGGACACAGCTATAGAGAGCCGTATCTGTGATTCCTTGAATATGATGATAATAAATTTAATGTAAATGTAGATAATAACAACAATCATACCGAAAGATCCATGACTGGTACTAGATTTTTTATAATAGCTTCGACTTAAACTCATTTGCGACCTAAAAAATAAAAAACTAGTTTAACTTCAGTAGTATGAACTTATTTTAAAATAATAAAAAATTAATCTTTTAAGAATATCAAATAAAATCAGCACAAGTAAGAATGACATAATAACATATTATACATTAAAAAAATAATTAATAATTAATAAATTTAAGAAATATAATTGAGTGTATCCGTGACATCCGATATCTTGACTAATCATGATAATGCATCATTCATATGTCTCATCGTCCACTACATAGATTTAAAATAAAAATATAATAAAAAATTTTTAAGATTTCTCAAGATCATACATTCTCATGATAGACCTGCCATATATGAGTGTATGATAGGAATTTTTAAAAAATATAATATTCAAAATAAAATATATAATATAACTTTCAATAATCTTTTTAATAATAAAGTAACTATTAATGTGTTTAAATCATGAGAGACATGTCATTAGGTGATATTTTTTACATTAGGTGTATGTGTCACATAATCAAACTGACAATACAAGCAAGAATAAAAATTATTTCTCTCATATTTAAAATAATAATAAAAGATTCACTAAAATATCTTTGGATACCTAACTGGCACTAGAAATTTAGCCCTTTCTATTTGTCAGTGAGCCTAAAAATAATCAAAAAAGATACGATATACTATTACAATTATACTTATCTAATATTATAATTATGTGTTGGCTAACAAAATATGATATCAAACAAAATCAAAAATAAGAGTGATAAGCTTATTATTGACAATTCTGATTAGGATACAAAAATTTTATTTATAAAATACTTGAAGATTTTCTATAACACGATGAACATGTATTCGTCTGTGTACATTCTCACCACTTACATTGTATTTTGGTGCATAATCTATTTTATTTATAAAATATAGAGATCATCATGCATTCAGTATCATGACAATTAAGATAAAAACTAAATATTTAAAATATTGATCTTATATTTCATCTCTTTATTACTTGGATGCTTGTATAGATCCTAGAGTTTAGATAGAAAGAGTAAAAAAAAATTTAACATAAATATCCACGAGTAAGAGCTAGGAAAACCAACTTAAAATTTTCATTTATGAAAAATTAATTAACTTATTTACATATTACAAATTTGGATATAATAGTTATAACTAGGCTTCGAGTATAGAGATAGACATCATATTCAGAGACAATGACTTATCAATTCAGTTAATTAGAGGCAAACACCAAGGTGATCTTTTGAATAGGAATGAACTATCTCGGTACTTAGATACTGATTGTGATCTAATGACTTCTCTGATATCTAGTATAGTATCAGATTCTACTTTTTTTATAAAAGTCAATATTATTTCAAAAAAGAGATGAAGACTACTACCAAATATCATAAAGGCATACATGCATGAAAGACTAAGAAAATTCAAGATTAAACATTCTGAATAAGATATAAGAGTTACTGGCAGATAATAATTCATTTGACTCAAAGATCGAGAATATTTATGTCACCACTAACGATACCTTCAGATACTTATATAATGATAAATATATACATCTGCATTCGGACTACTATACCACAGACATCGATCAATGACTCATGTTACTTTTGATTATTTTTTTTTCAAACGCTACCATATAATCATTATTTTTTTATTTCTACATGTTGTCTTTATGCATTTATGACCTTATAAGTTATGTTTCATTATATGTTATATATGTATATATATTATATTTTGCTTTTGATTTTGGAATGAAATTGTTTTTTTTTTCATTAAACACTTGTATTTTTTTATTTGAGGTGAATATCAAATTTTTTTATTATGTATATCATTTTAATTCATTTAAATATTATATTTTTAATATATAATAAATAAAAATTTTAAATTTTTAAGATAATTTAATTAGATTTCTACCGAAAATAAAAACCAACAAGATCCAGCAAAAATTGACATGGACTGGCACGACCCAACACTATTAAGGGCAAAACGAATCATGTCGAGCCAAATGATTTGGCAATCATGTCATGCTCGGCACGACACAAAGGAATAGCTGGACCACATTGAAACAAGTTGTACTAATACGTCATGACCCATTTGACACATTTAAATCTAAATATAAAATACCATAAAACTATCAAGTATATAGCTCATCATGACAAGAAATTATTTCATCTATTTCACTCTATCAATCATATCTATCTCTATTGGGAATACCTTCAACATTTACATAGCTAGTTGAGTGAAGAGAGTAAAAAGAGTGGCAATCTACTCTAATTCTATGGGCACCTCTAATCTCAATCCCACAAGATGACGAATAATATCAAGCATTTGCATAATCTTGATTTGATTAAGATGATATTGAGAGCTCACATAATATCTTCCATATCACATGAGTTAAAACACATAACAAATTTATCTTCCATATCAATCATACTCCTCCTTTAGGTGATCAAGCTTCCACTAATTATAAATACACATGAATTCTAATAGATAATTGTGTAGATTTATTTTGTTTGAGCATCTACAAAATAATAACCTAGATTTTAACTTTTCATTACACTTTCGCCACACTTTTCACACATTGTACATTGTTCATTGCACACACACACTACACTTTTGGCACACCTTCCACACATTGTACATTGTTCATTGCACACACACACTACACTTTTGGTACACCTTCCACACATTGTACATTATTGATTGCACACACTACACTTTTCATTACCATGCTACATTTTTTTACTGCACACATTATCACACCACATCAGCACAATAAGCATTAACATTACACATACTACACACATGTTTCAAGGCAAACACTTTTTTCACAACACAAACTAACACATTAGGCCAACATTGCAGGCATCGATGTTACGCTACACAATGCTATGGACATCAATAGTGGATTGATGTCAGTATACCCATTGCATCTACATAAGAGTGACATCGACACACACCACAACACATTGATAGTGATGCACACATACACATTCATGCTTCTATTGCACAATGTGCATGTATCTCCTACACAAAAGCATGCCAACTCATGTCACACCTCGCATAGATATGTATTATTACAAATATGTACATACATCATGTACACAAGCTTCCTCTATCTCTCTAGGGTTAGATAAGGTACCATGAACAAGTAAAATATTTAAAAATCATATAATAATAACAAAAAATTTCTTATAACTATAAATCAAAATGAAAAATACTAGGAACAACTCACAAGTTGAATGTTCCCATCAAAAAAAGAAAACTTAAGTAAAAATCATATAATAATAATGTTGTAATGAATATTTGCAACATAGGAAAAACATCTAGTCTAGTTAAAATTAGATAATTTAGATTTCTTATGATTATATTATATTTAGTGAATATAACAAACAAACTAATATTTATAAATAAGTCTACATATAAATTAAGTGATGAATTAGCAAGCACACCTCCTAATATATAAAAAACATAAAATATTCATTAAGAAAAATCATGCCTCAAAAACAAACGACTTTTATCCCAACAAAATACCTCAAACATTTCAAGTCATTCTTTTGAAACACAATCTTTTAAAAAATTTTAATTAAAATATACTCAACTAATTATTTCATGTATTAAATATATAATCAACAATAAACAACTAACATAACATTATAATCCCATGATCCGAATCAAAAGAAAAAAGAATAATCACGCATAAATATATCAACGGAGTAGTATTGGGCCAACACAACCCAAATTTTAGTGTTCATTCAAGCAACAGTCTTGTGCCTAACACACCATGCTTTGTGACTCCGAGTCATGTCCTGTTGACACGTAAACCAGGAAGGAAGGCCAGGCAAAGCCCGATGACCTGGTTGGGGCATTAGGTCAGGCCAAAGCATGTCGGATCGGAGTCATACTGACATGACCAAGTCATGCATGATTTAGAGGTGTCAAATGGGTCGTGTCAACATTTTTTCTTGGTCCAATTGGGTCACTGTGTCATGCCAGGCATGTCATAGTGGTGATCCACCAACCAACATGGTATAGTGTGCAGTCCACCAGCCCAACACAGCACAGTAGGCACGATCAAACCAACCATGTCGTGAGTAAAAAAATGGCGACGTGGCCAACCAATTAAAACCAACCACGTGGCAATTTTTTAAAAAAAAATTGACCGGGGCGGTCGAATTTAAAAATAAAAGTAAAACAGGCCAAATGACTGCCCTACAAGTATCCAGTTGGGCGGTCACATGGGCTGGTTTACCGTGCCTTCGAGCTAGGCACATAGGTCGTGCCCTTCTCAACACGAGGCAGAGTTCATGCCGGTTCAGCACTGCATGAACCGTTCCAAAGCACAGCCCAGCCCATCCCAAAGAACGGTTCCAGACAGTATCATGCCATGTCATGCACTGCTGATCAGGATCATGCCTGGGCCACCCGACCCCTTAGACACCTCTACTTCGACTGCCCTTGTCAGTGCCAATGCCATCAGAAAGGACTGCAAGCAAGACACCAACTGTGAGAGGGTTGAGGCTGACCAAGTGGTCATATTCCAATCCAATGACCAAGCGCCAGCAGCCTGCTGGCAGTTCACAGTTGCAAGTGGTAATTGTTTAGTTGTATCATACATCACCAGCATCGCCCATTTGCCAATGCATTGATAAATTAATAAAATAAAATTTGTTTTTTTATTAAATGTAAATATTAAACTGCGATGATTAATAAAAAATATAAATTAAACTCAAAAATATTAAAAAAATACAAATATCTAATTCTGAAAATATAAATCTAATTAAAAAAAATTAAATTAAAACATGTCAATCCAATGCCATTCTGAATAGTTTGATTGTAAGTCATCAAACCTCATTGTCTCAATATCCTCATTTTCGTATACGACATCATTGTCTAAAATATAATTCATTTGCCGCTCTTTTATCTTTTCTCGAAGACTCAATGATTAATCCTCCAGATTTTTTAGGCTGAGCAGCCGGGCAAGGCACGGAGCACAGCAAGGGGCACGATAACTATTAAGCAGTGTCTAGCATGGCATGGCTTGATTTAGAGCTGTACCTAAATCATCATCATGTCGGGCCAAAATTGTTGACACGGAAGACACGCCATGGCACGACCCAGCTGGCCAAACATAGAGCTGTCAAACGGGCCGGCCAAGCACGGGCTGGCCCATTTTTTTCGGGCACGAACGTGCTACCGTGCCGGGCCGGGCACGGCACGGTTCCTGTACCGTGCCCGGCCCGGCACGGTTTAAAAACATCCGGGCACGGCAGGCCGTGCCGTGCCGGGTCAGGAGTCGGGACCGCAGGTCGGGATCCAATCAGACCCGACCCGCGGTCTTTTTTTTCGGGAGGGTTGGGTCACGCCCACGCGTGCCCTGCGTGAAACGGCACGGGAAGAACCCGTGCCGCCGTGCCGGGCCAGGCACGGCACGGCACGTTCCAACCCCAGGCACGGCACGGGCCCGGGCACAGTTTAAAAACGTGACGGGCCGGCCCGGGCACGGCCGAACCATGCCGTGCCTCGTGCTAGGCCGGGCCGGCCCGGCCCAGTTGACACCTCTAGTTAAACATGCTAAATTAGACCTAACCCAATCTAACATATAATGAATCAGGCTAGCAAGAATTAAACACTAAGGATAAAAAGTTTCCTTGACCCCAACTTGCCCCACCTATAACCGACCCGAATGAGATGGAGATTCTCACCCCGAGAGGTTAGATGGGCTGAGATTCCCCACCCCGACAGGTTGGCAGGACAGGAATGAGGTAAAACAATTTTCCCTATGTTGGGGTTGGAGAGGGTACAATAAGGATAACCCCTTGTGCCGATCCCCGCCCACCACTCCTTATAAATGATAAATAATTATATTTAAATTTTATTTATTTAATAATATTATTTATTTTAAAAATATAAATTTAATATTTTTCCTACGAGTGTGTGGGCGGCAGGAAAAAGATTTCGGGCTTTCTGCAATCGGTAGTGACCCAGACCAAGTCCACAAGCACAACACCACGTATAGACTTACGTGAAAGTCACGACACATGTCGCCCCTCGACCCTATAGCCCTCCCGTCTCAAGTGTCGAGTGACTCGAGTCTCAACTCTTGACCTCAAGCCTCGGCTCACGCAGACATGCATTCCACTCGCGAATCGCATTACACCAGGCACCACAGGCGATAGGCGTGAGGCATTGGCAGTGGAAGAGAGCACTGCAGCACTCAGCAAACAGCACAGCAACGATGAGAGATGGGAGCAGTAGGCCTCTGTTTAAGTGTTAGTGTAATTTAGAAATTATTATTGAATTTAAATATAATATTTTATTATAATTATTATTTGTTAAATACTATTACTTAAATATCATTATTTGAATATAATATTACTATTTGTTAAAATATTTATTATTAATGTAATAGTTATTTGTTAAATAATATTACTTAATTATTATTATTTAAATATAATATTACTATTTGTTAAATACTTATTATTATTGTAATTTGTTATTAAATTTGAAAATAGAAAATTATAATTTTTTATTTTTTTATAAAATACTTAATTAAAATGCCATTAAGTATATATTACAAAATTGAAATTTAAAAAAATAAAATAAAAGATTGTTATTTTATGTTAAACAAGGGCAATGGGGTGAGGATTGCAATTTCCCTGACGTGCAGGGCACGAGAAGGGTCACCCCAGACCCACCTTGCCTCGTTGCCATGCCTACTAAACACAAGCTTGCCTGCCCAGGAATGACCCAACTTGGCATGACTCAGCACAACCCAAGCAAAAGGCATGCCAACGAACGAGGTCGGGCTGTCCATTTTAAGAATAGTGCAGGCATGGCAAGGCTTTTGCTAGAAACCATGTCGCATCAATCACAACATGGTAGCCCAAATGAACCTAAAAAAATAGGTCATGCCAACATGTATGACTCTTTTAACATATTTAATTCATAATCATAAAAAAATTTATTGTAATACTAGAAACTGAATGAGTCAATATATCATATGTCACTTTAAATAGTATGAAAAATTGAATTCAAATAATTTTAACTAATTCAAAAAATTTAAATTTTTATATCATTTTATGATAAGATTGAATAATAATCAATATTTAAGCATCTTAACAAATCCATTCCATTATATAAATCTCCCATTCATTTTCCCCAACTAAGTGAATTACAAAATCATAATCTCTGATATGATTTTAATCTTCATACACAAAAGTTGTCTAAAATTAGCATATTTATTATCATAAAATTTAAATATTACCCTATAATTCTTGTAATTGATTTATGCAATCAATATGTATCATATAATATTTTCAACTTTTGAAATTCATACAAATAACAAGATAATAAAGAGATAAAAATTAAAATTTATTTTAATTTTTAACAAACTACTAATATTTGTTTAACAAACTACTAATATTTCATATGAACCTAAAAATATGCATGTGATATAAAAGTATATATGTTCTTCGTATCATAAAATATTTTTAAAAATTTTAAAAATAAAATTCTTATTTTACATTATAATTCATTAATAATTAATTCATTAGTTTTACTATTAATATATTCAGATATCACATATTAATAACTAATACCTAAATTATCATGTATATATAATTCCAATGATATCTAACAACCATTTAAAATTTTCTTTTTTAGATCTAGGACTTATATTAAGTATCAATAACTATTAGAGTATGCAAAGTATCATAATATATTTTAGTAAATTTCATATATGATTTAGTTAGATGATTAATATTTTTAATCTTACTTGTACTATTAAATTAATTATTATACATATATATGAGGGCTCTCTCTAATAATTAAGACATACTTATAACATCATTATTTAATATATTATCAAACATAATACTCAAAATTTTATTTTATATATTGTATTCTCAAAAGATTTTTGATAAACACTTATATATAACAAGATCATCATGAGAACAAATAATCTCACGAAACTCTAATATTTTTATTAATTTTTACTTAAGATCAACAAAATAAATGATAATTCATATAAATAAATTATCATCAAAACTAATCCAAATATCAAGTATCATAAAAATCACTCTAATCCATCTCATAAATTTATTAATTACTAATTATTATTTTATTATTATTTATTATATCAATCATATTGATCAACCTAAGGATCTTACAATAAGCATATTGAATATATTTGTCCATAAGATTTAGTAGTGTACAAACTTTAAAATCTAATTAAAAAATTAATGATAATAAAGAAATTCATCATACATTCCTTTGCAAACTTATGACAATAAAAAAAATCATTGAACTTAAAATTTATCCAAATTCAAAAAAAATTTCTACTAAATTTAATTTGCCTAAGATCTAATCCACAATATTTGTTGGGGCATTATTTAGTATAGCTCCTAAAGCATCCAACATCACCAATATTTTTATAAGTATATATTTTTTATAATATACATATTGTATTAAATTTTCTTTAACACTCATACAATTTGTATGTTTAATTATCTTAAAACATATTCATACTACTAATATTCATTTATTTGTATGTTTAATGAGTCATTATTTATGTTCAAGTCTACTCCATTTTTATTAGATTTACTATTTTTTATTTTCTTAATGTAGTAGCCATTGGATTTTGAAAAATTAAAATATCTATGCTGTGTACGTTGAACAATTATGTTCAAAATTAACAAAAGCACCAAGCCAGCAGAAAACAAATTCACAATGAGCAATCTCCAACTAAGAAAAAAATGATCAACATCAACTATCCCACCAATATAAAAATTAAATTAATAAATTATAAAACAAAAAAAAAACTCAAAACACTTTTAAGTTTTTAAATGGTCATTGGATTTTAAAAAATTAAAATATTTGAACTGTGTACTTCGAACAAATATGTTCAACACCAACAAAAGCACCAAGCTTACATAAAACAAATTCACAATGAGCAATCTCCAACCACAAAAATAATAATCAACATCGACTATCCCACCTAAATACAAAACAAAAAATTTAACCTTCTAAACACTTTTAAAATGGCTCATTCTCACCCTCACTTTGTAATATTTGCAAAGAAAAAAATTGAAGAAATTAAGAAAAGAAAGTATAAATATTTTGTGAAAAATAAAAATTATAATCATACTATTTATAAAAAAAGAATTTAACATTAAAAAATTAATTTTTAAACTTTTTTGAAAGCATAAACCTAATAATCATTGGATTTTTGCTCAAAGTCATTGAAAGAAATCAAAAAACTCAAATTTTAACTTAAAAATTTTACTGTTTATTTTTATTTTTTTTTAAATTTTGACAAGATAGTGACAGGTTCATTGCCCTCTCACAATCTATAAGTGTCAAGTAAAACGGGCATCAAGGTGCTACACAATTCAGTCATGTCTAGCCCAGCAATGTACAACCCATAACCATGTCCGAACCATAGTCATGTCAGCCATGGCACAATGTTATGTCAAACTGAGGCCAATCATGTCTCATATCAGGCCTAGCACAACTCACGTGTCTGGCATAATGACAAAACCCACATGCATGGCACAGTGAAACAACCCATTGGCATAGGATTTAATAAAAAAAGCAAGCATTTTTTAATGGTTGCAACTAAAATATTTCTGCAATAATTGGCTAAAAGCAACAACCCAATAAGATAGTACCTATCACAGACATGTCGATTATTTTAATAAAAAAACATTTATTGATATAATTTGGAGTAGTTGAATTGTATCATATAGCACATTTGCAAATCAACGGCTATCAAAATTATACCCTAAAAATTGTTAAAAAATTAAAAAACAATAAGCAAAAAATTTTATAAATACCTAATTGATATATTTTTATTTTTATAGTTAATCTATAATTTTATTCCTTATTCTCTCCTAGCTTTTAAAGTCATATTTTGTCTTGTTAGTATAATTTTTTAAAAAAAATTTGTAATTTTAATTTTATGATACAATGATGTTAGTTTCATAAAGAATTGTGATTTCCATATGTGAAAATACAAGGTACATATCCAAAATATCTATTGCAAAAATAAAATTAAGATATACATTATGATTAAATTTAAATTAATTAATTAATTTAGTATTTTTTAGATTAATAAATAAAATTAAAAATTAAAAAATTAATCTCATACATAAAAAACATATAAATAATAAATTTAATAAAAATAAATTAGACATACACATAAATAATAATAAAAATATAATTGAAAGATTCAAAACAAAAAATATATTCTCTTTTAGTCTCACAATCTCATATTTTAACATAATTAAAAATAAAAAAAAAATAGATGTATCAAGGAAGATTCAGCAAGGTATATAAATTGTAAAAATATATATATGTATAAATATTGATAACACTAATCACCTTAAAAGATATATCAATCAATATACCAATAAATATGATATATTAAATTCATGACAAACTCAACATAACAACAAGATATATAAAATTGGATGAACTTCAAGCTTATTAACCTTTTTTATTTACAACAATAAGTTTATGAGATTAAATATGATAAAATTGATTACTAATATAAATTTTTTAATTATATTTTTGGAAGATGCTAAAATAGTTAATATAATACAAATTTAACTCTAACTTAGTTATCATATAAATCTTAGGTTTACCAATAAAAAATAATATAATAATTAATTAACAAACTTATGTAACATAATATAGTATTTATGATGTTCGACAACTGTAATAGTCACAATTATATATGAGTGTCTCACCATCAACTATATCAATTTTAAGTGAATTTATTAAAAAAAATTTAAGATTTTTTAAAGATCTTTTATACTCATGATGGCCATGCATATGAGTGTCTAAAAAGAATCTTTAAAAAATATGACATTCAAAATAAATTATTTAATATCACATTTAATAATTTTTCAAATAACAATGTTGTCGTTAACATATTTGTTAGAACTATTAGAAATGAATTATTAGATAATATTTTTCATATTAGGTGTATGAGTCACATATTTAACTTAATAGTGCAAACAAAAATAAATATTATTCTCATATTAAAAATATAAGAAATTTACTAAAATATCCTAGAATACTTATCAGACAATAAAAATTTCACACTATATGTTTGTTTGCGAACCTAAAAATGATAAATTTTCAAACATTAAAATTATACCAATATGATATTATAGTTATGTGTTTGTTACAGTATGTAATATCCGACCATGTTAATCAGAATATCAAACTTATTATTAATGATTTTGACTATAAAATAAAAATTTAATTATTAAGATTCCTAAAGATTTTAATGATTACATTACAATAAATATATAATATTAATAATATATTTAACGAGTATAAAGAACAATTTAATTTTAGTATCATGACAATTAAGATAAAAATAAAATATTTAAAATATTGATCCTCAATTTTATCTTTTTATTTTTTTGACTACTTGTATGGCTATATGAATATTATGGTTAAAGTGAAGGGTTGAAAACATACAAGAATATATATTTACCTATATGAACTAAGCAAACAAACCAGATAATTAAATTCATAAAAATTAGATAATATATTTATATATTATAATACTAAATATAATAATGTTAGCATATTTCTAATATATCTAAATTCTTATTATTATCATGTAATAAGATTAAGTAATAATTAGTATATAAACAGAGAGATATCTGGCATTTATTTGATGGATCACCCCATCGTTTATCCCTTATTTGTAAAAATTATACGAATCACTTTTCAAATGTTATCTAAAATAACATATAATCTACTTACTCCTTTAGTATATAGCATAGCATTAGAGTTAATTTTTTCTATGACTGTTAATTATTTTAGATAACATATCTAGACTACAATCAAATATCATATATATACTTTTATGGTTAAAAAACTGAGATAATTCAAAAATAATTATTTAGGATAAAATAAAAGAGCTATTAATATATAATGACTCATTCAACAATATCAATGATAACATAGTTATTGCTAGCTCTAGCTTCAAATTCAAACATGATGATATAACTACAGACTATGTTGCACGGACACGGATACGGACACGGGGATACGACACGGTAGGATACGGGGACACGACAAATTTCAAAAAACTAGGATACGAATACGGCTAGGACACGGCATAAAAAAAAATTAAATATAAATATTATCCATTAACAGAATTTAGATAAATAAAAAAAATACTAATATATTTTGATAAATAGAAATTTAGAGGGCTTAAATAAAATTAAAATAAATTATTTGTTTATTATATTTTGTATATATATTAAACAAACAATAATAATTAAAATATAAAAAAAATATATTTAAGCCCTCTAACCCCTGCCCCCTCCCGTTACAGCTTCTAACTCTCTCTAACATATATCTTAAATATAGTATTTTAAAATAAATTAAAATACAATATTTTAAAATAATATAAGATACAGTATTTTAAAAAAATTTAAAATTCTGTTTTTTAAATTAATTAAAAAAAATTTAAACCTCTAACACCCTCTCTCCCTTCCCCCCTCCCCCGTCCAGAACCTTTTTCCCCCCTCCCGAAAATCCCTCCCGAAACCCCCTCCACCCCCCTCCTGAAAATCACTCCCGAAACCCCCTCCCCCCCCTCCCCGAACCCCCCTCCCTTAAACCTCCACCCGATTTTCCGAAACCCCCTCCCGAAACCCTCTAACGACGCGTCGGTAGGTAAACGACGCGTCTGGAGGTAAACGATTGTTTCCGAAAAACTCGTCAGATACGTCTCCGACGCGTATCCGATACGCCACGTGGCATATCGCATACAGATTTGTGTCCGATACGCCACGTGGCGGATCGGACACGTACCCGACGCGTGTCCGATCCGTGTCACCGTGTCCTCGTGTCCGACACGTGGACACGGCACTCCCTAGCCGTATCCGTGCAACACAGACTACAGACACAAAGTAATCATAAATATTAGAGAATTGACAAACATATTATTGATATGGTTATGCTTATAAAATTTTTCAATTTATTATTATATGTTATATTGTCAAATCAAAAATCAAAACAGATATATTTTTTATTTTTATTTTTATTTTTATTTTTATTTTTATTTTTATTTTTATTTTTATTTTTTTTTAATTTATAGTGCATTACAATTTAATTTTAATATTTCAATTTGTAAAAAAAATTAAAATAAATCAAAGTAGAGCCACTCACCGGAAAATCAAAGCACAACCACTCAGTCGGAGCCACTGGACAATTGGGCTTGGGCAATGACTTGTGGTCACTAGTAAATGGGTAGTGGAGGTTGGATTAGCAAGTTAACAATGCCAATCTACAACTAGCCAATTGGCCATTGCATTGTGCCAGCAATTGTCTCATGCCACCACAAGCCCTAGTTCGACACAAACTAGTCCAACCCGACATGACCACTATCGAGTCATGTCGGCACAACACAGCACAAGCATTCAATAGGTGCCAGATCAAATATGACATAGTGGCCCGACTAGGCCACCAAAATTCATGATGTGCTAGCCCGCCACAGCCCAATTGACACCTCTATCACAATTTCATCGATAGAGGCGTCAAACAAACATGGCATAAAATGTGGCTCAGGCCATGGACCCTACCTCATTTCATGTAGTTGCAAGGCACAACCAAAGGCTCATTATTTAGAAGTCTTGCATTACACAAGCCATGCCACAAAATGGCACGATTTAGGCCCAAACATTACTCTGAACCATGTCGTGTCGTGTCTGGCATGACAAAATCATATCATGTTTAGCACTATCAAATCATGTTGTGCCTCGAGTCGCACTCAAGCCCATTTGACACCTCAAGTCTAACACATCTTCTAAAACTAAATATAATAAGTAATGAAAATAATTAATTAAACAATGCCCTAAGAAACTACTTCAAGCTATAAAATGCATTTATTTATCTTAATATCATACTTGTGCTTTCAAGAATAGTGAATCCCAATGATAACTACATGAATACTTCTTTTTGATCATCATGAAGGAACATAATATGTACATTAGTTGATACACAATCTATTTGTATGATATATATAACAATTTAATAATAATTATTCTGGCCACAAATAAGAAAGTGCTCCAACAATCTATCATATATTTGTGAAAAAAAAAATTCACGCTAATCTTGCCTTAAGTTGATCTATCTTTCCCTAGGGTCACATCTTAATTATATACACTCATCTATATCTGACTACTGACTTACCTACCAATTTTGAGATGAGGCTCCATGTTTGAATAGATGAGATAATACTTAATTTTTTCAACAATATTTGTCACCATCCTAGATGACTAAGTTCCTCAAAAAGAGTATCCATAATCATACAACTATTGAGTGAGGATAAAAAGCTAGAATATATAATACTAAAAACCTGAATAAAAAAATACTATAAATAAAAAATATTGAGTAAAACACATCATTGATTCCTTACATTATTCAATCAAAATGGTTACGTCATTATTCCAAACTAGATCCATTGATACATTTACTTTGATCGAATTTCTAAAAAAAACTTGTTCATCAAGAATGTGACATTAACACTTATAAAAACTCATATTTTTTTGTAAATAAAATTTATATTCCTTTTAAGTACTAGAATAACAATAAAATGGATTTGATAGCATGGTAGAGATGTCAATATAGTTGGCACAGCTGTGCACTTAGCCATGTCATATTGATTGTAATTGGCCGGCCACGTGGTCATATCTTTATGTTCGGCAAAGTTGGCATGGTAGTGCACTTTATCGGGTCATGCTGGAATGATGGACCATGCATCATGTCGAGCCTAACACGGCACGATGACATGACCGTGCGGATAAAAAATAGGTCATGCCAACACAGCATGAGACAGCCCATTTGACACCTTTATAACATGGTCATCCATCTTCTCCTTGCTTGCAGAGAAATCATGAACAAAACAAATATATTTATAAATTTTGAGTAAAAAATAAAGGAATAAGTCTTTAGGATATATAAGCTAGAATGGAATACACTCTCAGAGAATAAAAAATGATATCCATTTAATTAGAAAATTAATAATTAACACCATTTCTTCTCAAAAACATCTAGTCACACTCTTATGGAATAATAGTGTACTAATTATCTTAGTCAAATTTTAATTCTTCGTCTCAATTATCATATTATGTGCATGAGTACAAGTACATAATATATGAGAAATTATCTCGTATTTCATGGAGTACCAAAAACATTAATAAGAAATATATACATTAATACATTATCACTTCTCAATATTTTAATATCACGTCCAAACAAAATTGATATTCTTTTATAAAATTTTATTAAAAAAAGAAAAAAATTAAGATTTTTTCTTAAATGCAAATAACTATGTAAATCAAATATCATTCTCATTATTTTTTTCATAAAATTAATATTTTATTATCTTATCACCAACAAATATCTATGTTACACGGACACGAATACGGACACGGGGATACGACACGGCAGGATACGGAAAGACAACAAATTCTAAAAAACTAGGATACGGATACGGCTAGGATACGTCATGATAAAAAAATAAAATTAAAAATTATTAATTATAAATATTATGTATTTTAAAATAATTTAAAATTCTGTATTTTAAAATAATGTAAAAAAAATTTAAACCCTCTAACACCCTCCCCCCCCCCGAACCTTCCCCCCCCCCCCCCCCCCCCCCCCCACCCTCCCTTTACACTTTCGATTTTCAAACTCTCTCCCCTCCCGATACAAATTCCAAAACCCCCCCTTCCCTTTATAGAATTAGGTTACCTTAGGTACTGTCGGAGCCTCGGCGGTGTGCTCCTCCCCTCCCCGTTTGACGCAATGACAATTGATAACTATTTCCCACAATCGGCTTGTCGGCAACTCACTGTCAGCGGTGTGCTCCTCAATTTGTTGGAGATGTAGGAGTAATCGTTAATATATAGTATATTTCCGACGAGTTAGAATCATAAAAACACGTCGGTTGGTAAACGACGCGTCTATTGTTAACGACGACTATTTCCGAACAACGCGTCGGATACGTCTCCGACGCGTATTCGATACGCCACGTTGCATATCGCATACGGATTTGTGTCTGATAGGCCACGTGGCGTATCGGACACTTATCCGACCCTTGTCCAACCCGTGTCGCCATGTCCGACCCGTGTCGCCGTGTCCGACACATAGACACGACAGTTCCTAGGCGTATCCGTGCAACATAGACAAATATAATAAAATATCTCTATCAAACATGATCATCTAACAAAATTCCCAAATATCTGAATGGATCACAATATTGAAAGTTTTAATATGTTTTCTTAACTAAGATGTCTCACAATCAATAGACATCGTATAATTGAAACTCAGCTTCATAATCTCCAGCTTCTCCTTGTAAATGATATCTTAGTCAAGAGAAAATCACTCATGATCAAAAATAGACATGCATCTAGAAAGTCTTTTGTGAATTGAGAAGAACATGAACAATCTCGCTCGCTCAATCATCATGAAAATCATCCATCTAATCAAACAATCCTGAATAAAAATATCAAAAAATAAATAAATCAATATCATTCTTTTTATTTCACAAAGCAACTAACAAATAAAATTATAATACATTTATTATATATTTAATATATATGTCAAAATAAAATAACCAGCATTAGCATTATCAAGTCTCTTAGCCCATACAACGACATTATTAGTCATGATAATATATGAGATTCTAGACACTATAAACAAAGTAAAAAAAATATGGTTACATATAACATTGGTATTAGTGCCTAAATTCACTACCCAACATAATAATATGAAGAAAGATGGTAAGTACTAAATATAGTAAATGCAAGCATATTTAATCCAATTTAAATGACTCAACTAACAAAATGTACAATACTCTACCCAAAAGAGCGTCATTATCTTATCTCCAAAAGATACAATCATAGAATAATTAATTTGAGTATGTCATGTAGTCTATTGTAAAACTTATGAACATTAAAAAATCAATTATAACTCATGGTACAATGCCTAACACATTTCCCAAGTATATCATCACATCTTCCAGAAAAAACAAATCACTACTACCTTATTATATCTTAGTGTACCATTTCCAAGTCTCCCAACTCTCTCAACATTATTATGTAACAAATGAGCCACAATATAGCGATTAATCACATCAGCTTCACTCAATATAGGTATATTTGTAGTCACATGAGACCCTATTTGATAAGACTTTAGAAGAGATGTTTCTTCTCTTCTAATAAGTGTTCACAAACTAGTATATTGCTTTCCTAATAAAAGTATATAAAGGATACTACAAACATGCTCGTCAAGTCTCCTCAATATTATTTGATTTATTAATACCAATACCACTACCACAGCAACAATTTTTTCCTATATTTGTATCCAAATCACCAAGTGAGTTGTCACGTCCTAATCAATCAATCTACATATTCACAACTGAGATATAATATTATACAAATAAAATATCACTGAACAATACATCAAAACAATCATGTGTCAAACCCTCTTGCAAGAATCACAAGAATAAAACACATTCAATATATTAAATCAATTGAATACTTTAAGTGCTCTAGTAGATGTTATCCATTTGCATCATGTCATCAATATCAATTTCAGATTTATTTTTCATTAATTGAAATTGGAGATCATTGTCATACATATGCGTATGACATTGTCAAACTCATGAATAAATGCAAGGATAATTATGAATAAACAGAACATGTGAAAGAAATGAAGGTGAAAATCATTGACATACTCATATCTCATATACAAGATTCATGCTTATCAGAGTATCAAAAAAATTAAAATCTCAATAATCTTAATTTCAAAAGTCAAACAAATTATGATTGACAAGTCATGAACTCGAGACCTACCTCACTTACATAAAGATAATTGTTATCACACCAAATTATAACTTTGAATATATGCATACAATATAAAAACTTTTTACATGATCAGTCATCCTAAAACATGTAAAAAAAATAAAAAATAAGATTGAATAGTATCATCACCAAACAATTTTGATGACTTATTCTTATTATTAGTTATGATAATATTTTATGAATATGAAAAAAATAATAATAAAATAAAAAAAGAATAATTATATGTAATATAATTCTTGAGTCTTGACTAGATGTGTCAAACAGGCCGGACCGCGCCTGGGCCGGCACATGAAAATCCCGTGCCCGGGCCCATGCCTTGCTTGGGTAAGGCACATCACATGTTGTGTCGTGCCGAGGCCAACCGGGCCACGTCCCGTGCCTGACCTGGCACGGTTCGGTGGCCCGTGGCACGGTACGTAGGCACAGGATTTTCCCCTTCCTGCAAAAAGACCACGGGTAGGGTCCAATCAAACCCGACCCGCTGTCCCCCGACCCGATCCCCCCCCCCCCCAACGAGCAAAAAATAAAAAAAAAAATTTAAATTGTAGCCGTTGGATCTCGCCTCCAACAGCTAGGGGGCAGAATCCAATGGCCCTTATGATTCTGCCCCCTACAAAATTAAAAAAATCAAAAAAAAATAACTTTTTAAAAAATATATTTTTTTAATCAATAAATTTCACTCCCCCTCTATAATATTTATGTTTTTCATAAATATTTTTTCTATCAAATCTCACATTTTCTCTCTCAAAAATCTTGCTCATCTCTCTCGGGACTCGGGAAGTCGGGATTTCATCATTTGGCTTGGCTTTTCGGGAATCTCAACTTGGATTTTGAATTTTGAGCTAAATTGTGATGCACCGTGCACGTGATCGACCTCACTGCTTTGCCGGGTAATTTATTCTAAGTTTTTTTTACTCTCTCTCTCTCTCTAGTTTCTCTCTCTAGACCAAAATAGATAAATTTTAAATCTATCTTCTAGTCTCTAAATAATTATCATGATTAACAAAAATCCTAAAAAATAATAAATACAAATGAAATATTTTTTAATTTAGAAAATAAAAATATTACACATAGGTCTGAGTAGAGGTGTCAAACGGGCCGGGCCGGCACGGCCCGTAGACACGGCTGGCCGTGCCGTACCTTGCATGGCCCGCTCGTGCACGCCTATCCGAGCGGTTTGGGATACGGGAAGACCGCGGGTCAGGTCGAATCAGACCCGACCCGCGGTCTTTTTATGCGGGAGGGGCTTCCTGGGGTCGGGCTCACGAGACACCCGGCACGGGACTGACCCGTGCCGAGGTGCCGTGCCGCATGCCAAACCGTGCCGGGTCAGGCACGGCACGGCTCAAGCCGAGCATGGCACGGCACGGCACGCGCCTAACCCGGGCACGACACGGGCCAGGGCACGAAATTTTTCCATGTCGTGCCTCGTGTCGGGCCGGGCCGACCCGATTGACACCTGTAGGTCTGAGGCTACTGAAACTTTGATTTCTCCAGTCGTCTCAACCAAAACTTCTAAAAAACAAAAAACTAGAAAAAATTATGTAATTTGGACTCATTTTAATATAATAAAATAAAAAAATATTAGGCATGAGGAATGAGAAATGACACAATGCAAATATTGTATGAGACTTTTAACATGTAAGAGTTCATTTGGGACTGGGCACCTTAAGAGTCATGCCGAATTATGCACCAAAAAATATAGTCCATTAGATCCTAGGCAAACCCAACTTGGCACTGCATTTTTTGAGACTAGATCGAGTTCAGTCTCAAAGTTTACTCCCTTCATATACTCCAACGAGTTGAGTAGGGACGGCATGGCCAGACTTATCACATTGATGGGTCTTCCGACTAGATTTTCAGAAGATCCAAGGGTTGTGCGCATCATGCAGACATATTTTCAGCCTGCTTATCATAGGATTCCTAGGTCCACATCCAAGAATGACATACTAAAATTGTATAAGTTAGAAAAATAAAAAATAATTAATAAATTTATGACATATAGTGGAATGGTATCCGTGACGTCCGATATTTGGACAAGTCACGACGAATCATCTTATGCATGTCTCACCGGCCACTATGTAGATTCTAACTAGACTATGAATAAAAAAACTTTAGGATTCTCTAAGATTCTTCATCCTCATATCATGATGGCCTGGTCATTTTTGAGTGTATGATGAAAATCTTTAGGAATATAAAATTTAAAATAAAATTTTTAGTATCGTATTCGATAGCGCATCTAATAATGGAGTAGCGATTAACATATTTGTTAGAAATAATAGAGACGCACCATTAGAAAAGATTTTTTTATGTCAGATGCATGTGTCACGTGATTAACCTGATTGTTCGAACGGGTATGAAGGTGTGTTCCCCCGCGTTGGATAATATACGTAATGCACTAAAATATATTCACACTTCTCGCAGATAACAAGAGTTTGGTAGTCTCTGTTTGTATGCGAATCTTAAGAAAAAATTTCAATTGGATGTGAGACATCACTGGAATTACACGTACATGATGTTGGAATCATGTATTGGATACGAACACGTGATATCCGACTACGTCAATAGTAAGAGTGACGAACTTATTATTGTCGATACTAACTGAGCTTCAAAAATTTCATAAATGAAATTCCTGAAGATTTTTTATAATACAACGAGCATGTGTTCATCGGTTTATATGCCCACAACTTTCATTGTACTCCGGTGCATATGTAACATTAGCAGCATATTTAGGAAGTATCGAGCTGATCCGACACTTAGCAATATGATTACTGAGATAAAAACAAAGTATTTGAAATATTGGTCCACCGTTTCATCTCTTTATTGTCTCGCTACATGCATGGACTCTAGGGTTAAGGTGGAATGAATAGAAAACACGCTAACTTACATTTTATCGTGCATAAACCTGGAAGAGCCACATAAAGGGTTCATTCACGAGAAGTTGATGACCTATTCACATACTACGATACAAGGTATGGTGGTGGTGGTGGTGAGACTGTGATTACAGACATGAATACCTTGTTTGGAGATGATTTTTCCATTCAGCTAGCGAGGGAGAAACATAGGGGTGGACCATCACATATGAGCAAGCTTTCTCGGTACTTAGATATCAATTACTGCTCAATCCTATCACATTCTGATGCTAAAAATCTTAATATATTATATTAGTGGAAATCATATGAGTCCACCTTTCCAGTGCTTTCTAGGATGACACAGAATCTACTGACTCTTCCGGTGTCGAACGTAGCATCGGAGTCTGCTTTTTCTGTTGTAGTGAACATGATTTCGGATAGGAAATCAAGATTACGTCGAGATATTGTTGAGGCATTGACTTGTTTAAAGGATTGGGAGAATTCGAGGTTTAGCATCCATGATCGTGCTGGAACTGGGACTGGGACAGAGACTACAGTCGCATCCATTGCAATAGCGGAGGAGTTGATTGATGATGATGATGATCCATATGATATTAATCTTGATATTGTGGCTGATGATGCTCATGATATGTCGATTGATGATTGATGATTGATGATTGATGATGATCTACTATTTTTTGATTTCGATATTTTGTTTTTTATTGATTGTATGCTTTATTTATACGTTACGTTAAAACTTTAATTTGTTTGGTTCGGACTTTCGATATCTAATGGCTGATTGATCATTTTTTATTTGGTTTGCTTATATTTTTTTTACTTTTTAATTTTTTTTAACATAATTTATTGATTTATTTTTTTTTTGTTTTAAATTTTCATTTAAAAATTTATAACTCTATTATATAATTCTAATAAATTATAACTAATTTTATTTTATATTATAAAAAAAATTAAAACTTTGTAAATTTAATATATTTTAAACAATTTTCATATTATAAATTTATAATATTATACATTATCAATAATTTTATACATAATTTAATAATTTATATAATTAAAATAAAAATTAAAACTATAAAATTTTAAAAAAAAAATTTATCAGGCCCAAGCGGGCCTGGCTTAATAAACCATGTCGTGCCTGGCCCGGCACGACAGCACGGCCGTGCTCTAAAAAATGGGCCAGCCCGTTTGACACCTCTAGTCTTGACTCAATAATCTTATTGAGTCTCATTGGGTGAACTTGAAGTATAAAGAATCACTAAGCTTGTATTGTAATACCTAAAGATCAAAAATATTTTTTGATGTCTAATACCGATGAATTCTATATATTCTTCTCCAACAAAAATCATATTGAAACAACTTTACTAGGATCCATGAATGACTTTAATAACCGATATGTCAACCTTAATAGCCTATAATGCTCTTGGCCCCTCCCTATAAATAACTCTCAATGACTCACTATGGTATGATTAAGTATCAAAAGGGCCGACAGCCCAACCCGGCCCGAAGCCCGGCACAACATGCTATAGTGACATGCCCATGCCCGTGCTCATGCCCGTGCCGGCCATACCGGGCAAAAGGTTTTCAGTCCAATTACCGTGCCAAGAATGACACTAGTGCCTGACACGTGGCATGGCACGCCAAGCCACGCACCAACCGAGGACTAACGTGGAGACGAGGTGCCTACTCCTGACGGAAGAGGCTTAGCAGGCCCAACATGCAACAGTGGCGGCACGGCACAACAACCCTAGGTTTTTTAAAAATTGACCGACCCGACCCGAACCAGACAACCCAAACCAGCCCAAACCCAGACAGATTTCGTGCAGCAGGCTCGTGCTAAGCCTGCCATCCAAGAGTGATGGCAGGCACGGTAGCATGTCGTGCCAGGCACGGTAGCATGTTGTGCCTAAAAAAACCATCCTAGTTGGGCCTGAAAACTCTGGCCGGACCGGCTCATTTGACACCTCTTATTATGATTCATTCTCCTACATTGTATATCCTGGACTAAGGCTCTTTTGTCAATGCTTCTACTACAATTAGTATTCTCTCAACTTTCAATAAATGTTGAATGAGGTTTTTTACCAATAAATATGTATGTCTCATACATTCTGAATTGTTGGGTGATGTAATCTAGCCAAGTGGGAAATTCCAGATCACCCAAGTCATGTCTACAGTTATATTACAAAATAATCTAGTAATAAGGACAGAAACATCATTTCAACAAATCATTTCATTTGTCTCACTCTCTAACACATTAACTTTTGCTGATAAAATCTTAAAAAGTTGCATAACAAGCTGAGTTCAGTAATATAAATATAGTAATGAATCAAACAACCCAAACTTTCTTTCCTCTCGTCTCAATCCCATAAGCTATGAAATCAAATCATATATTTATGTCATCTGAAATATAGATAACAAATAAATCAAACAACCCAAGTCCGGCCCAACAACATGGCCTGCACAAGTCATGTAATGCATGACACAACACAACCAAGAACTGTGTCGTCATCTGTTGTAGGTTGGCCAGTGACAAGGAAAGCTAATCAGACCATCTTAAAAGGAAAGGAACAACCTGAACCTTCAACACGAGCAACATAGAGGTAGCAAATATAAGGTGATGGGATCCACAAAAGCAGAACTGCCAAGGCATGGCATATCATGGAATTATGTCGAATAGAGCACAGGCCTGGTTTGGCCGATCAGCCTGCATGCTGAAACACAACATGACTCAAGCATTTAAAAAAAGTATCATGCACTCGGCAATGCACGTGGTCTTCACACACCACCTCGTATTTTATTAAATAAAAGGTCATGAAGTCCATGACCTTCATGGACCTCAATGAATTTTTTTAGAAAAGGGCGCATAAAACCCATGCGCCCTATTTTAAAAAAGGTGATTGCCTCAGCAACAACATAAGACTACAATTGTGATGCATATGGCTATCATTGTCTATATAAATGTTATTAAATAATATTTTTTTAAAAAAATAAAAAACAAATAATTTTATGATTTCATTTCAACTGTTGGATTTATGTCCAATAATTATAAATAAAAATCCAATTAGTTGAGTTTTTGCACAAAAAAAAATTAAAAAAATAATAATATTATATTTTAAAATTTTTATATAAATAAATAATTTATATTTATAATTTCACATTCAAATTATAATGTATTCTTTTTCTAATTCTCTGAAAATCTCAAAATTGATTCACGGTACAATTTTTTATTTTTATTCAAATAGTATAATATTATGTAAATTATTATTGGTACGCTGAATCACGTATTAACGATCAACAAAAAATAGATTTTGTCGTGGACTTGTGATTATTCAACTTCAGATTTGATTCTCAGATTTTGTAAGGTACAGAGTATTTGTATTCCATATCAATTTTTTTACTAGATAATTTAACATGTAAAAAAAATCTTACTTTACACTCTCTATAATTTAAAAAAAATAATTATTATTATGAAAATAAATTAAAAATTAATTTAGATAATAATAATTCAACTGAAATATTCAAGACTGGATTATCTTCAGTCATAGATCAGCCTCAACCCAAGCACCTAAAAAATTTATCTATGATAAACAATGTTAGCATAGGCCTACTTTACGAATATCAAAAAAATATTAAAGAAATTATTACAGATTCAACATAGTTACATATTACAAAAAATATATATACTTACAAGATTAGTAGTGAGACAAAAGACTATAGAAAACACGTCGAATAACACATCAAAAAATATTGATATATTAAATTTAACTAAGTAGTGAAATCATTAAATTTGGATCAACTTCATATTAAGTAATCCTATTTATTTATTGTTGTTTTTTGCAAGGGAATGTATGACTCAATTCAATGCGAGTATAGATCTTCTATTTAAATTTGCAAAAAATTCTAAGCTATTTCTTTATCATAAGATCCATAAGGCAACATATACAATTAATATAATTAAAAATTATAAAATAATTAATAATTAATAATTAATAAACGTATAAAATAAAATAGTCTCGAAAATATTTGATATTTGAATTAGTCACTATTACAATGCATCTGTATGTGTTGCTATCAACTTTATTAATTCTAAAAGCTAAAAAAAAGAATATTAAGATTTCATAAAATCTTTTATCTTTATTATGGTAATACCATATATGAGTATACATCAAGAATTTTTAGAAAATATGATATATTAAATAAAATAATTAACATAATATTTAATATGAATTAAAATAAATGATCTCGCAATAAGTATTTTCATAAACATTATTACAAATAATCCCTTAGCTAAGATTTTTTAAGTTAGATGTATGTGTTATATGAAAAAACTAATATAACAAGTTGGCTTTAAAAATAATTTTCTTCAATTAAAAAAAACATGGAACACATTAAAATGTATCAAAAAAGCTAACAACAGTACAAGACTTATATAGTACTATGTCAGTTAGAAGGCCAAAAAAAATTCAACTTAATGTAAAACATCATTTGAATTCTATATATCTGATATTGAATTTAAATATTGTAACCCAACATATAATATACAATAAGATTAATAATAAAATTAATAAAATAATAATTAACAAATCATATTTAAAAATAAGATTGTCCTTTTCAAAACTCATAAAAAACATTTATAATATGATAAATATGTATTTATCTTATAGAAAATATACATTTTTAAAGACAACTTGTGATAAAAATAAAATATTTTAAATATTGATATTCAACTTGATCTTTTTATTATTTGGGAATCTGATAGATCATAAAATTGAAGTTAAAATGATAGAAAACACTAAAATTCATATTCAATTATATAAACCAACCATAAGAATTAGATTATAAGATTTACAAACAATTAAATATTTTATTTAAATATTACATAAAAATATATAATAATTTTAACAAACCTCCAAGGATAGAAAATAGTATCAAAACAGCTAACAAAAATACAATACTTATATAGTACTATGTCAGTTATTAGGCCAAAAAATTTCAACTTAATGTAAAACATCAAATGAATTCTATATATCTAATGTTGAATTTAAATTTTGTAACCCAACATATAATATCCAACAAGATTTAATAGTAAAATTGATAAAATAATAATTAATAAATTATATTTAAAAATAAGATTTTCATTTTCAAAATTCATAAAAATCATTTATAATATGCCAAACATGTATTTATCTTATAGAAAATATATATTTTTTAAGACATAATTATTGTGATAAAAATAAAATATTTAAAATATTAATATTCTACTTGATCTTTTTATTATTTGGTTATCTGTATAGATCCTAAAATTAAAGTCAAAATGATAAAAAATACTATGAAATTCATATCCAATTGTATGAACCGACCATGAGAATTAGATTATAAGATTTACAAAAAATTAAATAATTTATTTAAATATTACATAAAAAATATATAATAATTTTAATGAGCCTCCAAGGATAAAGATTTATATCATATTTGAAAATAATAATTTTTTTATTTAGTTAGCCATAGACAAATGACAAAAGTCTAAATTAGAATTGAGTTGTCGAGATACTTAGATAATGATTTATATTCTATTTTGTCCAATAATAATATAAAAAATTAATATATTGTGTTAGTTTAAATTATACAAATGAATATTTTTCATATTATCTAAATTAACATTTAATTTACTGAAGCCTTTGGTGTGTATCATATTATCGAGATTATTTTTTCTATGATAATAAATATAATTGTAAATAAGAATAAGATGATCACGGTACAATTATTATTATTATTGGATAATAAGATGATCCAATTATAATAATGACTGCCAAAATTTTATTTTACAATTTTTTTATATTTTTTTAGTATTTATATTTGCATTTTTAAACTTAATATCTTTTTAAATATATTTTTTACATTAATATTCATAAATATTATATTTGTAGTTTACATTTTAATAAATTTTTGTTTTTTTAATCATATGCATATATATATATATATATATATATATATATATATAGAAAATAGCCTATATTTGGAAGGTGAGTTGGGATGTCCAATCTAGCCTACTATTAAATTCATATCTAATTGCATAAACTAACCATAAGAATTCGATAATATAATAAATGCATTATTAAATAACTTATGTAAATATTATAAAAATAAGTATTAATATTTTAACAAATCTTTAAGAAAAACAATTAATATCATATTTATAAATGATAATATTTTCATTCAGTTAATTAGATATAAATAATTAGGTTCATCAAATTAAGTAAATTATCAAGATACTTGGATATTGAGCCTAAACTAGATTAGATGTGAAATGGACACCAAAGCCAACCTTAGCCATAAAATAGGTTAGGTAAGGCTAGCACAATTATGTAAGCTACTACAAGCTACCTACAAATTGGAACTAATCCAAACTAGTCTAAGTTATCTACATGCTTGGCCTTGTCATGTCAGATTTTAACTCGGGTCAAACCCTACTTGATCTAGCATGATTCAACATGCTGCATAAAGCCCTTGGGCTCAGAGGCCATGTCAAGCTACCCTTATTAGATGATAGCCTAGCACAGTATGACCCATGCTAGAAATGATGTCATACCCGACATGATAAGATAGCCCAATTAGGCCTAAAAAAAAATTGTGCTGACATAGCATAACTCATTTGTCACATCTAATCAAGAATGAGTATAATTGTAAAAACATGTCATATACATTACTAACACCCATTTAATCTTGAATGTCATACAACAACAAAAATTAAAGCCAATTCTCACACACTTAATTTAAAATATGACAATCAATAAATGATAATAAATTTATAATCAAAACTTCATTTCACCACTAAAAAGTCCATTAGTTGGTGGCCCATCATCCTTTCACTAAAGAATCATGTACAAACTCATGTAGGCCACTACGAATACATGTCTAATCCTCCATAACAAAATCATGACTTTCTCTAATGGTAGCCCATCATCACACACACTACACTTCATTATTGAACAAGAACAACCAACAAAAACGACAAAAATTGAGATTATTTTTTGGGTTAACCAATTATTACCAAGAAGACTTAGATCATTTGCAACAAGCCATCATAAAAAAATATCTTAACCTTAACAAATTATTCCAGACCATATAAAGTACACTTGGTCGTTTTAAATTTTGCTATTTGAAAGATACTTGTCTAAGAAATTAATCTAGTTGAATTTTAAAATTAAAAACTAAATAAAATTTAAAATCATTAAAAAAATAATAAAGATAATTTATTATTTGCAAGAATAAATGAAGATAATCTTTTGAAAGATACTTGTCTAAGAAATTAATCTAGTTGAATTTTAAAATTAAAAACTAAATAAAATTTAAAATCATTAAAAAAATAATAAAGATAATTTATTATTTGCAAGAATAAATGAAGATAATCTTTTGAAATCAAAATTTTTTGATATAAATTGATAACATAGCTACCAATTATTTATTAACATAGAAAACTATCTCCCAAACAAGCATACTAACAAGAGTTTCTTACCGAGTTTAACTATACATTAGAATACAAACAAAAAAAACCAATGTGATAGCATCTACATTTAACTAAAAGATGAAATATATAACTATTAGTCAATCACACAAATGAATAAATTTCTTGGAAAGTATGCCTTAGAGAGCAAGACTTAAAGATACTAGATGAAAATTGACTTACTCTTAACAAAAAAAATGATGATTATATGTCCTTTCACTCAAGAAATTGTAAAAAAAAATTATACAAAAATATCATGATTTCAGGTAAGTTGATCATTCGGGTATTCATCATACCATAGTTATAATAGAAGAACGATACTATTAATCACACATAAAAAATAATGTGAAAGTTTAAATGAAACTTGTCTAGTTTACTAACAAGACAAAGTGAAGCAAAATATAAAAGTTAATCTTCTAAGGTCATTACAAATCACAGAACATCAACGAAAAAGTGGCTAAATGGACTTTATGTGTGATTTCCCAAAATTAATAGTTTTGAAAATATTATGATAGTAATTGATTAATTTTCAAAATAGATTATTTTCATTCATGCCACAAAAGAATATCCAATGAAATAAGCTACAAATTTATTTTTAAAAAATATTATACAGTATTGGGGCATTTCTTGATTCATAATTAGTGATCGAGATGGACAATTCAGAAGTTAATTTTGAACAAAATAATTTAAATTGATCGGATCAAATCTAAATTTTGTAATGAGTGTTCCTTCTCAAATTCATAGGCAGATAAAAATGATAAATACTCTAATATAGATATTTCTATGATATTTTGTGAATGTCTGATAAAGAAATAGGCCAAAACTAAATGTTACTTAATTTTCTTACAACTTGCAACAAGTAGTAGCGACAAAGCAAAACCCATTTAAATTTTAATTAAGCAACAACCATATACCCTAAATATCATTGTGATGAGATATGGAGGGAAAAATCTAACAAATTTTTTTACCAAGGAATGATAAAAATAAATTGACATGCTCAAATTGAATTATACAAAACAACTAAACAATTAAAGGAATGAACTATAGCAAACTAAAGGATGTGAATTACAAGTAAAGGTCATAATGTTGACAAAGTTACATTTAATATTATAATACATAAGAGTTTACAAAAGGCATGTGAAAAGATATGAGGTACAATATCATATTCTCAAAAGAGTTAATAATATTTCATCTCAACTTTATTTATCTCAAAAACTCAAATAACATCCAATGTTTCATATGAGCATATTGAAGTCATTTCATAAAAATAAAGATAATTCATCATAGGATGAGTCATATCGAGCACCAATAAGAGTAAAAATTTTAAAATAGAAGATCAATGAAATTATTTTTGAGAAATAAATCATGAGGTAAAAAAATTACATATCAAGACAAAAATATTTAATGAAAAAAAAAAGATTACCAAATAACGAATATTTCACAAACCTCTCTGATGCAATATAATAATTCTAAAAGAAGATTAAAATGTTTCACAATGATAATTTAACGAGAGAAATGAGAAGATCGATAGGTGAGAATGTTATAGCCTATTGAAATTCCATAAAATATAAAGCACAAGTCAAATTTTTTAAAATATTTCACAAAAATTCTAAAAGACTAAAAATTTTAAACATATTTTCATTCTTGAATATTCTTTAAAATAATTTTGAGCTTATAATAAATGAGTGTTCTAACTATATAAAACAGTCTTCTCATTATTATACATACTCAAATTTCATTTGTAATTTATTTATTCTCTTTTAGTATTTTTCTCTCTGCCTAAGCTTGTGTGAGATAACTTATAGATATAACTCTTGTGAAATATAAGAGTTGCTGACTTAGGTGATTATAAAAGAAAAATTTCTAAGCCTAAGACCATATATATAGTACTATAGCTTACAATCTATGACATAAGCAAGTTGACCTGGCTCGAGCTAAAAATCATTGAATTGTCTATGAACAACCCATATCAAAACAAAAAAATAAAGAACCAAGGATTTTGATTTAGAGCAAAGAATAACACCTCAAAGGAGACAATGATGCAAAAAAATTAATTGAAGTTTTCATTATCGAATTTAATGATCAGATATAATCAAAAAAATATAATTCATAACTGCTAATGGGCATGTGATTTGAAAAAAATATAATTCATTTCACTTTTATTTTTCTCATTCAAGAACAAAAAATTATACTTTCACCAACTAATTGCTAATTCTTCAGCATTAAAAATCTATTTTCAATAGTGAGCATAATGGCATGGCCCATCTCAAAAACTACTTCCAATTCTTCAAGATAATTGATATTCACCCACAGCCATGCACCTAGAGGAGGAATCAGGGAGAAGTCACACATCCACTGATATTTAGTAGGGCACACCCAAGATACATGGCTTATCAAAAAAAAAAACATAAAGCCTACAAGAGCATTTTCATAATATTTATTTGAGCCATTTGTATGCACACATATATTTAGACTGGTGGATCATTTTTTCACTATAAAATGTTGCCTATTTTTTTCTCTCTTTCATTTAGGTGTGCCTAAACCTTTCAATTAGTATCCTCATAAGCAACTCTAAACTTTGTTCAAATCTTATATACCATTTGCAAGATTTTGCAGCATGCATGTCTTCACAAGAAAAAAAAATGTTAATTGAGACTGTGTTAAACCAATTGATGATCGTTGTCAAAACAACTATAGTTTATTATTGTACCTAGCGGAAGAATCAAGGAGAAGTCACACCTCCACTGATATTTAGTAAGGCACACCCCCAGATACATGGCTTATCAAAAAAAAAACAGAAAGCCGAGAAGAGCATTTTCATAATATTTATTTGAGTCATTTGTATGCACACATATATTTAGACTAGTGGATCATTTTTTCACTTCTATATGTTGTCTATTTTTTTTCTCTTTCATTTAGGTATGCCTAAAAATCTTTCAATTAGTATCCTTATAAGCAACACTAAACTTCTTTCAAATCTTAGACTACATTTGCAAGATTTTGCAGCATGCATGTTTTCACAAGAAAAAAATGTAAATTGGGACTGTGTTAAACCAATTGATGATCATTGTCAAAACAACTATAATATAGTTGATTGTATGTGTGTCCTCACGAAGGGACTGGAAGAAAACGGAAAAAGATTTTTTCCAACGCCGATAACTTTAAGGATTAGTCACATAATATGATTGTACCAGTAAAAAAAATAAATACACGTGGTCAGATGAAGAAGACAGAACTTAATATCATCATGTTCAGCCACAAACGCTTCTGACCCATATATACATATTTTATACCCCATCTTAAACTCGGAGAACCAAAAACAAGCAGGAGTGAAGTTGAAAACTCGAATCACTGAAATATACATTTCTAGAAGCATCCAATATACCATACCATGTATTTACATGCCAGTCATATGTAAATCGAGTTCTCGGTAGAATCCAGAGTATGTTTCAAGTAAAATATATATATTATAGAACCAAGACAAGAGTGGTTGGAGAGAAAGAGTGAGGTTGCGAACACACCGTATTCATTATCAACAACGTAATTATATATGTAGCCTTCGCAAGTGTAGGAAAAATTTGAGTTTGTAAGGGGCAAATTTTGCATGTAGTTGAGAGCAATATCCTTGAAGTTTCCGGTGAATTCCTTAAAATCTGCGATAATCTTTTTCTCTCGAGCGACGAAACTGTAGACCAGCATCTCCTGTCCCATCTCTTACGGCCTCTACAAAATAGTCAAGAGAAACCCTAGGAGCAAGAGATTCACGTTTCAGATCAGATGTGTATTGCCACTTGAAGCGAACTGCTTTTTTCCTTTAGTCTCTTTCACTCTGTCAGCCTCACGGGAGCAGGGCAAGGCAGATCTGGACTAGCAGGGGGGACACGGTACAGGCAACGCAAACGCAAACCGGTTCCGTCTGAAATATCACGGGTACTGCTACTGATAATTCGATAGATAAATTTATTTTTAGGAAACCTAAATTAAAATTATTGACATATTGAATCTAAATATTTTTTTTACGATATGATATACTAAAAATATAGGGATAATTATGTTTTGGAGTAATCCCTATAAAATAAAATAAAAACCCAAAAATATTTAAAAAACAATGCACCAAACTCTTTACTAATTGATTTTTGGTATATTATATTATCTTAACACCAAAATACTCTAAACTTTTAACTAATTAGTCGTTAATGAATATTCACTCACTCCCACTTGTAACTCCATTGAGCTTCTTAGTGGAGCTCATTGAGCTCCAACGAGGAGCTTCAGATAGTTCCTCACAGGAGCTCAGGGAGCTCTTACGAACTCCTTTCGGGAGTTTTATGAGCTTACTAGAGTTCGAGGAGCTCCGTCAAACTCCTCGCTAGAGCTCGAGGAGCTCGATGGAGTTACGAACGAGAGCAAGGGGTGAGGGGTGAGGGGTGAAGGGAGAGGAAAAGAAAAAGTAGAACAAGTAGGAGTACATGTAGGATTAGATATCTAAAAAAGAATGCTGGTAAATGTGCCAACAAATATGGTGCATTAGATCTAAGGCAAACCTAATTGAGCATGAGTAGTAGGTTATTTGAAGTTTAATCTAGTTTAGGTTCTTCGACCTATTTTATATACCACAATAATTAATGGAGGGAAGTAATGGCCAAACTGATTATCATATTGGATCTTTCAATTAGATTTTCAGAGAATACCAGAGTTATTAATATAATGTAGACCTACTTCATGTCTACTTATCGTAGGATTCCTAGATCCACATGTAAGATTGACATAACTAAATATTATAAATTAGAAAAATAAATAATAACTAGTGAATTTAGGTGGTGTGTTGGAGTGGTGTCTTTGGTATTCAATACTAGACCAGTCATGAAGATATATCATTTGCATGCCTCACTACTCACTATATAGATTTTACATAAAAACTTAATAAAAAAATTTTAAGATTTTCTGAGATTCTTCATCCTTATGATGAACCTACCATATACGAGTGTATGATAAAAATATTTAGAGATTATCATATTTAAAATAAAATATTTAATTTCATATTTTATAATGCATTTAACAATGAAATAACTATTAATATATTTATTAGAATCATTAGTTATTGACCATTAGGTGAGATTTTTCACTTTAGATGTATTTGCCATATTATTAACCTGAGAGCATGAGAAGGGATTAAGGTAATTTTCCACGTATTAGAAAAAATAAGAAACTCACTAAATTTTCTTAGGATATCTAGCATACAATAAGAGTCTGATGGTTTATATGTGTGTGGGTCTAAAGAAGAAGAAATTTCAAATAGATGTGGGGACATATTTGGAATTACACTTACTTGATATTAGAGTCATGTGTTAGATATGAACACATAATATACAATTACGTCAATATTAAGAATAATGAACTTATTATTGACGATGCTAAATAGGATACATGAATTTCATTTATAAATTCTAAAGATTTTTAATGACAGGACAAATATATATTTATTTGTGTATACTCCCACTATTTGCATTATACTCAAATGCATATGCATTATTAATAATATGTTTAGCAAGTTTAGAGATAATCATATATTTAGTATCATATCTATTGAGATGGAAACTAAGTACTTAAAGTACTCGTCCACTATTCTATCTCTTTTTTGTCTAGCTGCATGCATGAATCCTAAAGTTTAGGTGGAAAGGGTAGAGAATATTTTGACATACATATCCATATGCATGAACCAGGAATACTAACCTAAAGGGTTCATTCACAAAAAATTGACCCAAGTTATTTACATACTATGATAATATGTATGGTAGTAATTATAGCAATGCTCTGAGTATGGACATAGATATCATATTCGAAGATGATGACTTCTTCATTTAGTTAGCAAGGAGGAAACAACGTGGTGGTCCATTGAATAGGAGCAAGTTGTCTCAGTACTTATATACTAATTATTATTCAATCCTATCACATAATGATAACAACAATTTTGATATATTACTATGTTGAAAATCATTTGAGTCCACATATCTCGTGCTATCTAAGATGACATGGGATCTACTAACTCCTCTGGTGTTGAGTATAGTATCAGAGTCTATTTGTTATAGTCGATGTTATTTCAGATAGAAGATCGAGACGGAGACCAGATATCATTGAGGCACTTGCATGCATGAAGGATTGAGAGAATTTAAGGTTGGGAATCTAGGATAGAGCTGCAACAAGAGCACATGAGTTACTAGTAGATAATGACTCATGAGTATGGAGGATGTAGAGGTCACTACTTGTAATGTCATTAGACACTTACATGATGATGTTGATTTGTATATAGATATAAATTGGCATTGGGATTGATAATTATATTTTTTGATTTTGTACTTATTTATAATTTTTATGTTACCATTTATTTTTATTTCGTACAATATGATTTCATTGTGATTTATGATTGTATTTTTTTATATTACCATTATTTTTGTGTATCATTTTTTTTATTTGGATGGTGGATCTTTTTTCATTTCATACAAATATATGATATAATTGTATTTTTTCATATTATTGCATTGTGATTTGCATACAAAAACCAGCATGACCCAGCATGATCAGGCATGAAAGGCACAATTCTGCGCGGACTCATGTCAGGTCAAGCAAAATACACATTGTGTTTTGCCTAGCACGACACTGCTCCTTATCGAGCCATGCCCTGCATGGTATGGTGGCCAAACTAGGCCACCTAAAATGGGCCCTTACCAACAAGTATTGGCCCATTTGACACCTCTACATCCCAATGAAATCAAAATTGATAAGAGTTGACTACAAATTGGGATTAACCTAAGTGGAGTGTTCTTCAATTGATGATTATTTCTCTTTTTTGTAAACCTTATAGCTGAACCCCTTCTTCTCATCTCTCTTCCAACATAATCAAACTCTACTAGATGTGGTAAATAATCACCAAAAATTGGAAAAACTCATGAATTCTTTAAAAATTTCACTAACTATTATGGGTTTGTGATATTTTGTGGTGTAATGTATATTTAATTTTTTTATATGCATATATATATCATGCAATATATATATGATCACCACAAGAAATTCATAGACTAAGGATGGAATTTACTGATGTAATAAAATTCATTAGTAATTTCTATCTAAATAGTGATGGAAAAGATTTTTTTTTCACATAATTTTGTTATCATTTATCGATGAAATACCTATGGGAAATTATAGATTGAAATATTTTGTAGGAACTTTTCAGGCATCATGTTGGAACCAAATTTTAGGTACCATTTACTAATGGAATACCTATGAGAAATTACCTATGCAAATACTTCATAGGTACATTTCGTACATTATATAGGCATCAAATTTTAGATTCCAATTACCAAAAAAAAAACCTATGGAGAATTACCTATGGAGTCTTTCATATGTAATTGAAAATCTACCTATGAAATACCTATGATAGAATATATATGGAAGAGTTATATTAAATAATATCTACTTACTGATGGATTACCTACCTAAAAGTATCAATAGAAATGTTACAATGGTAATTTTCATATGATATGTGGGTGCCAAATTTTTGGTACTATTTACTGATAAAAAACCTATGAAAATTTACCTACAAAGTATTTCATAGGTAAATGAAATTTTACCTATGAAATACCTACAGTTGATTACTATCAGAAGCATTTCATTGGTAATTTTTTACTTACCAATAGAATACTTATAGAATCATTCCATAGGAAATTTCATAAAAACCATATAGTTTTAATTTGATTAATTTTTATAGAAACTCAACCATGGACTATGGTCAACTTCTTGCATGTCTCCGATGACTTCTACAATTCCCTCTCCCTAAGTCTTCTTCTCTACTTGGACTCAACTTCTTCTCAACTCGATGCATGACTTAAATAATGTGAATAGATAAAAGAATTGTTGTTATTTGTTATATAGATAGTTGATGGATGACAATAACTTCATTTAGATTTTTAGGAGAGTAATTTTGATTGGTTGATATGTTGTTGGTATTATGTAGATAGTTATATGCTTATTTTGTTGTTTAATTATTGTTAGTTGATATGTTGTTGTGTGTTGGTGATTGATGTGTTATTTTGTGTTATTGTGTTGTTGTGTGTTGTTGGTTGATATGTTGTTGTGTGTTGTTATATTTTATTGTTGGTTGTGTTGATGTTGGTTGTTGTTTTGATTTTGGTTGTGTTGTTAGTTTGGTATTTGTAGTATGTATTTGCATAATATTATTGTAGTATATTTTGTGTGTTGTTATTATAATATGTATTTACATAAATTATTTGTATAATGTTATTGTAGTATGTATTTTCATTATATTGTGATTGTGTATTATTATAGTATTTGTAATATGTATAATGTTATGATTATGTGTTATTGTAGTACTTGCATAATATTATAGTTGTGTGATATTTGTTATTGTACTATGTATTTGCATACCATTATTGCATACGGTTATAGTAGTATTTGTAGTATGTAGTATGGTTGTGTATGTTGTTTTGGTTTTATAGTTAATGTGCACATTTAGTATGTATTTATAGTGCAACCAACACAAATATTATGGTTGCATTATATTTTGTATTGTTGTTTTGTGTGTTGTTTTAATTATGGTTGTGTTGTTGTGTATTGATATGTGTTATTGTAGTATATATTTGCTTCAATATTTGTGTATTTGATATTATATATGTATTTGTAGTATGTATTTGTAGTACATATTTGTAGTATCTATTTGCTTCCATTTATTTTTATAGCATGTAATTGGTATTATATTACATGTGTTATTGTAGTTTATATTTTCTATGTGTAGAAGTTTGAAATAGGTCACGTCGTGCTAACAGTATGTAAAGTTAAAGTCAAGCTTCTTTATAGATGTTTATGCAGCTATTGACAAAAATAAAAACTACTAATATTGTATTCCAAGAAGATGAGTTAGTTAATCATATGCCCTTGGATGAAAAACTCATCGAAGCATAATGAAGCATTGATGAATCTAGTTTATAATTGAATGATGTTGATGGAGAACATATTGATTTAATTGAAGATAACAATGAACTTTGAAAGGAACCAATAATTGAGATAGAAATAGAAGAAATTGACAAAAATAAAATTGAATATGAAGATGTTGAATTTAGTAATAGTGATAGCAATGACCATTAATTTACTTATATTTCTTTTGCATTATATTTTTCATTAGATGTTTTTCTAATTGTTATTATTACAATATTTGTCCTTCATATTATGCTTTTTTCTAACAATTACCATGAATGTGTAATAATATTAATTTCTTCCTTATTTGATCATTTCTATAAATTTTTTATCTTTTCAATAGCTTGCTTGAAATGACAAGAAGCTGAAGTACCAACATGAGAAAGTCTATTACAAAGAAATTCCATGACCTTATAAGATAAAGGGCTATACACTAATATTGACCATCTCTAATCTATTCTACACATATGTAGACTTCACCACCAGTTCCACCTTTAGTTGCACCAAATATAAGTTTGGTACCAACATCTCAAGCTGCTACTATAGTAGCAGCTTCCACTTCTCTACATCCACTTAATTTTATGAGCCTTAAGATATGCATGTTGAAGAGGTGAGAGACCATATTACAATTGGAATTAGGTAAGACCAAATTATTCTTAATGATATAGCTCAATTTAAGCTAAAAATATCATATAGGCCCTACTAGTTATCCTTTTAATTGTGTGATTATATATTACTCATTGATGCAGGTGGTTATTATGACTTTGTGAAAGTGCCAAAATTCATTAATTGATTTGATTATAAAACCTCATTGGGTAAAGATCTTTCATCCAATATTACTCTTCAAATATATGAGACATATAAATAATAAAGTAGACATAAGTCAAGATATCAATCCTTAGGGATTTTGTAGGCAGTTTGATCAACTAATAATGAACTAATTACTACTTGAGTTTAATAGGTGTACTTAGTCTTCAGAAATATACTCAGACTTTAGGATTGGCTCATATGGTTATGCATGATAATATTTGTCATGTATTTGGTAAATATTATATTTGATTGCTAGACAAAAGGTAAATTTATATAAAAATACTCATGTGCCCTCTTGTATATAAGATGATTGTAATCCTTGGACTAACACTACCAAGGATAATCCTCTTATAATTATCTCCTTAGTATTTCAATATCAAAGCCACGTCTACGAGTAATACATCAACTCTTTTATGCCAACAACTCTTGATGATTACTTTGAGTATGTACTTATGTTCTTTAGCCTATAATTATCTTAAAGACACAAAATAATGTTGTACAAAATATATTTATGCTATATACTTCATAAGCACCATATTCATGATAATTAACATAATGTATTTCTATGAATCTCAAATATGGTACTCAAAAGATCACTACCATAGTAATCTCCACACTTGCATGTCTATTTGATACTCAAATATCAAATGAATTATATTATTTGGGGAGTAAAATCAGGTGTGTTTGTATGTAAATTGGTATGTATCGAATAGATTTTATTAAATTCATATTTTGAGAGAATTTGATGAATATTAGTGAAATCATAGTAATTTTTGATAAATTTGGTAGACTTAGTGGAACAAAAGCTTGTAGGAGAGAGAAGAAATGGGGAGTCAGAATAATTTTTTTTCATGAGTTAATGCACCTTTCATAGCAGCCTTAAGTAGTTTTAGTATATTTTCTTAGATATAACTCTAAGAAATAGTTGTGGCATTTTTTGTATGTCATGATTACCATTGAGTTGACACACTCATTTAACTATACAACATAATTATCATGACTATGATATCTTTTTAAATTCATAATTATACTAGATCTAAACTACTTAATAGCTGTAATATTATTTTTATGTTATGATAGCTGAGTATCCCAATGGTACAAGTAGTTGAGATATATTTCATAGCCACAACTTATTCAAGACAGAGAGAAAACATCAAAATATAGGAGTCATGGTACCATTTTCTAACTTGACTTTTCATTCAAGAGAGTAATTACCCTGGTCACGGTATTTTGTAATACCACCACTTTGTACTCTAGATGAAAATACCAAAGTTGCAATAGTATTCAACACCATGACTTTCTATTATAGAGAGTAATTGATTTAGTTATGATAATCTCATCATCATGACATTTTGTTCAACAAGCCAAGACCAAAATTATATCTAATTCACATAGCCATGACTTTATGTTACAAAAAGTTTAAGCATTAGTCATGTCAATCTCAGCACTATGATATTTTACTCAAAAGTCAAGACCAAAGTCATGACCATTCTCAATATTGCAACTTTGTGTTATAAAGAGTTTAAGCATTAGTCACAGCAATTTCCAATGTCGTGACATATATTATCCAAGAAAAGATTCAAAGATATGACAAAGTTACAACCTAAATTCTATTTCATGACTTGTAAATTAAAATATTGCATGGATTCTCGAAGTATAAAAGTTACACATAGTAAAAAAAAGATAGGAGAATGAGAAACAATGCATGAAAGCCCTAGACAACACATCATTAACCCTAATTACAAGTAAATCTAAGGTGAACAATAAGCAATATCAATTAGAATTAAAGTTTTATGCTTAGAAATTAGTTTGGGCAATTATTGAGAATAGTAAAATCCATCATATGTCTTCTAACACATCTCGTATGATTTTATTCTCAAATTTCTATTAAATTTACTTGTAGGGTTGATGATGTATTTGCATTGTGATTGCTATTATGAGTTTATGTTTATTTTAATACTATATTATGTATATTGATTGATATAAATATACTTTAGAACTAAAATTAGGGTTTTCATGAATATGTAAGTTTATGCATATCATCTATGAAAGATGGTGACAGGTAAGTCATGTCACTTATATGATTTGAATAGAAGGAAGTGATAGCCCTTATAATCTTGTTGCATGAAATAACTTAACATGTAAAAACCCAAAGTTAATGTATATTAATCATTGTGAGTGCAACACATATGAAGTCAAAAGCATGAACAAATTAAAAACTAATCTATTATGTACCATCTAAAAGAACTAACCTTAGAGTAATGAGTAGGTTAAATATAACATCTTACCTAGGAGATTCATCATAGCATGAAAGTCTTGTTTTAGCCATGGAAGACAATGATAGGTATATCACGAGACACACGCAAGTTGGAAAGACTCATTTGGTGGTGACAATCATGCAAATCATTCCTGCTTATATAACTTCAATGAGTGAAATTCATGAGATATTTATTTAATTATTATGAGTATGATACTTATGAAACTAAAAATACAAATAAAATTAGTATCATATTATTTCAAATTATTTAGACAATTAGAGGTAGTAAAATATATGTTTATACCTGAAGCAATTTTCAAGGGTAGATAATTTATTAAATAAAATGAGTATATGTGATAATGATTATTACAAGAAATTTTGGGCCACTTTGGTATTGAAATACTAAGGGGACACCTATGAGGGGATCATTCTTGGTTGTGATAGTCCAATGGATAATATACATATTATATGCTAAGAGTGCACACGAATATTTTCATTATAATTTATATTTTCATCCAATAACCAAACATGATATTGACCAAATATAGAGAAGCATCATCATACACAAGTACATGAAAAAAGCCTAAAGCTTGAGTATATTTTCTAAGGCCAATTCAACTTATATACTTATTAATCAATGTTGATTGATCAAATTGTGAACATAATTTATATGGGATCGATATTTAGACTTCTATCTATTTTATAACTTGTAAGACCCATATACTTATAGAGCTATGTTGCAAGGGAGATCCTTGCTCAATTAAGTTTCTAATCGTGTCAATTAACTTTAAATTTTGGCACCTTCACAAACTCACAATAGTGTATAATGACACACTAGTCATTATCCATCATAATCAACATATGATGATCATACTATAGTAAAACTCTTTGGTCATATGTTCTACTTAACCCCCATATTACTTAAATATTAGTTTTTCTAATTAGAGCATAACAAATTAGTCTTAAATACATTTGTACTTTTGGCATCATAAGCATTATATTTGTAATGATTAAACTCACATCAACTTTAGGTCTTCACACATTAGTTTATCTCACTTGTTAAGATTTGAAGGACTATTACTTTCCTCTAACCATACCATATGGGTATGTCTCAGACTTATATGTCATCATCTTTTATTACTAACATGCATAAACTTATGTATTCATGAATACCAAAAGTATTAGTTCTAATTTGATTTTATATCCATCAACATAAAAATAACAATATAAACACAAATATAAACTTATATAATTATTAATTCATCACAACACAAGTATATTCATCAACCCTATATTTTAACTTAGCCAAACATTATGGAGAAAATCATGTGGGAAGTGTTGAGAGACATATCTTGGATGTGAGTATTCTTAATGAATCCCCAAGAAAAAATCAAAGTATATATCCTGATTTTAATCAAGAATTACTTATGTTCACCTTTGATTTATCTTAAATGGAGGTCATAATAGTGTCAAATAGGGTTCTTGGTGTGTGTGGTTTATATTTTCTTCATCTTTTCTCTCTATTTATAAGTGTTTTTTTTTATACTTTAGAAATTTATGCGATACTTTAAGTTGGAAGTTATGACATAAAGTCGATGTCACAACTTTAATATTTTTTTAAATCTTCTTTAGAACATTGATGTCGTGGAAGAATTAGATGTCCTGACTCAAGAAACTCTTCTTTGGAGCTTTTTATAACACCAAGTTATAGTTCTAGAATTGGTCACAACTTTGATCTCGGATTTCTGAGCAAAGTGTTACAGTACTAAGATTATCGTGACTGAGATAATTACTTTCTATAATACAAAGTTATATCACTAAACAAGACCATGGTTTTGATATTTTCTCTCAAGAGCAAAAAGTCACATTATTACAATTAGGAGCAACCAGATAAAATAATATCTAGAATGAAAAGTCACGACACAAGATAATATCAAAACTTAAAAACTTGGCATTTTGGCAATATATCGAATAAGTCATAGCTCTTAAAATTGTCATGAATATTTATATCAGTCGGGTACTTGGCTACCATGATGAAAAATAATATCATAGAGCCATGATAAAGTGTAGCCATGACCCAAATAAAGTGTCATGGCCATAATAATTATATTGCATAGTATAATACTTATGTCAACGCGATAATAGAGTCATGATATATAAAGAATGTCATGACTATATTTTGTGGAGTTATGAACAATATGGGATGCTACAACTACTCAATAATAAGTGTGGAAGTTGTTCCCAAGTCATGATAAGAGAATTGTCATGACTATTCATTACTTTTCTTCCATCCAAGTTTTTGCTCCACATTTTCTACCAATTTCACCTAAAATCACTTTAATTTTACTAATATTTTTTAACTTCTATCAAAATAAGAATTTAGTAAAATATCTACTATAAATGTTATAATAATTACAAAATTAATAAGATATACTCATAAAATAACCTTAAAAAGTTAATACGAAGTGTTGAACAAACTTTCATGCCTAAGGTATTGTTCCTTCTCGAGTAATGAATATTTTTCCAAACATTCATACCAAAAGAAATACATATATAGGATGATCATGGCTAGATTTCAGTGTCATGGCGGACTTTTATTTTCGAAAAGAAATCTAAAAATTTTAGATTTGTTATGAATGAGTTATAGTGTAACATGATTATTCATCAAACTACCATGAAAATTTTTTTGAGTTTCCTCCCATGCAGTGCTAGGTTTAATGTCCACAACTAGATCTTCATTAGATATTCAATTTGGTCAGTAATTTCAATTGTTTAGGCTAGTTTCTTTATATAATCTTTTTCTTTAGCTTTTCTTCCTGATTTCTCCTCTAATTTTCTCTATGGATCATATTAGTCATGATTATCTCTTACCATGATTTTTTTTCACTGTTTCAATAGGTAAAGTCATGGCACATTGAAGTCAATACTCTATTTGTTACAACTACCTTTTCTTCATCTGCCTTTGGATGTTCCATAAATATTATTTTTACCTTCTATTTCTTTGTTAGCATGTCAATGATTAATTGGGACCTTTCCTTTACTTGTACCTCTATTTCAATCTCAAAATTTTCTTTAATAACTTCTTCATTTTGTTAAATTAAAAATTTTGTTATTTCAACCTCTTACTTTATATATCTTTGGAGTTATATGACTTAGATTCTCTAAAAGTCATACCTTCAATGAATGTCATGACTTCATAGAAGTCTTTCTCTTTATTATCATTTTCACTATTTTAAACCATATTTCATACATTTCATCTTTTTCATCTTCTTCATGTCAATACTCTTCTACAAAATCTTTTCATCTAAAGTCTACCATATATCTCATCACAATGTGTGAGAGGCTATCCACCCTATAACAAACTTTCTCATTATAGTATGTATTCTACAAGACTTTGTATAGGTTGAATTCTACTTGATCTTTGCATAGATGAATTATAAATATCCCCTTCTTTATATTGATTAATATTTATCTAGTAGCTAAAAATAGTTACTTTAAGATCAAATGGCTATATTGATCTTCATCCATATCAAGTACAACAAAAATTGCTAGAAAAATAATTTTACCAACCTTTGCTAAAATAACTTAAATAACATCATTTGGAAATTTGATTAAATAATCTATCATTTGAAGTGAAAGGGTAGTTGGAGTTATTTTGTTAAGATTTAATATTTGAATTATAGACAATGATATTAAATTTATACTTGATCCCAAGTCACATAGTAGATTATGAAAAATGTGCTACTTGATTATGCATAAATTTGTAATGCTTTTTGAATCTTTTAGTTTTCTCAAGAGTTTATGTTGGATGATAGTGTTATACTTTTTGGTCATAATCATAATTTCATCTATCTCTAATTTTCTCTTGCTACTCAATATGCCTTTCTTGAACTTGATGTATTTCAGTATTTGTGATAATGCTCCGGCAAATAGAATATTCATTTCCAACTTTTAAAAAATATTGAGGAATCTCTCAAATTTATATTGTAAATCATTCTGTTCATTACTTAAGTTAATAATTAGTATGTATCTCCTCCTCCTCTTATTCTTTTTCATTTATCTCAATTGGAGGTAAGAGTTAGGTAATAAGTTCTATGAGTACAATAACTTTAGAAAATTTTGTTGCATGGCATGTCATAGCTTTGGAAGATTTTGCGACATCATGTGATGCATCATTGGGTTGCACCATGACTTTAGGAAAAGTTATGAATTCTTCAATCACAACTTCCTCTTCTATGACAGCTTACCTCTTGGCTTTCATTTCTGTTTATTTTCTCTCTAACTCATTTTACATCTCAATATAATGGAGAGACACTTCTTTAGATTTGCTTCATTATTACTCAATAATTCATTCACAATATTCTCTTTCATAAGATTATAATTTTTCCAAGCTAATTCTCAATGATTATTATTGAGAATTAGCTTGGTGATTGTAATTGGAGCTTGGTGCTCCTTACAATTGATAGCCAATCGAATTATTCCCAAAACACATCTGAAATTAGCTCAAGTTCTATTATATGTTTTTAGGGCTTCCATACAATATGCTCTCATGATTTTGTATGTTTGAATGGTAGAGTGTGAGGAAATTATTATTGGTCTGAACATGTACCCCTACTATACAAAATGTTTGATTTCTCCACTTGATACATAAGATCAAAATTTTTTATTTTGTGCTATGTCAAAATAGAAACTTCTATCACACTTGCTCATTTATCATTTTGGAATCAAAATGTGTTATAATGCATCCATTTTTGCTTCTATAGTAGTCAATCTATCAAACTCCAATTATTCATTTTGCTTCTTTCCAAATATTCAATTATTTAGAGTTTGATAGTTATTCTTTGCTAGCTCTTTCAATAGGAAATGTATTTCTTTGAGTGACTAATTCATAATGTAACCACCTGAGTTCACATCAATCTTTGAGATAAGTCATATAGTTTATACTATTGTAGAAAATTTGTTCTTGGAACCACAACTCAAATCCATACTATGGGCACATCCTCAACATGTATTTGAATCTTTCCATAGTATCATATAATATCTCATGCACATCATAGAAAAATTGACTTATATCTCTTTTTAGTTGAGAGATGATTTGATGTTTGTATAACTTGGTAAAAAATGCTTGTACAAGTTTATCCCAACTCTTAATCAAACCTCAAGATAAGTATTTGAATCAAATCCAATGTTGCCTTTCAAAAAAAAAGGAAAGAGTCATAACTTTATAATATCCAAGCTAACTCTATCAATCTTCACCATGTCACATAGAACTAAAAATGTTGGAATATGGCTATTTATATTTTCTAAAATTCTCCAACTACATTAATGTTGTTGTACCATAACTATCAAACATGGCTTCAACTCAAAGTGATTGTCTTGTGCATATTATATATAAATCCTAGAATAGTTATACATCATAGTAGGTCACTAATAATATCCCAAAGTATGTCGAGAATTGGGTTGTTGGACAGCTTGTCCATCACCATCTTGGTGGTGTTTATTGCTTCCATTTCCTTCTTTAAGTTCTCTCTTAGATTTCTATCTTAGAAGCACTATTGTTGTTTTCTCAATTTCAAGTCTAGAGGTTTAACTCAGTCATAGAAATTCTACTCATATAAGTTGTGGTTTCTACAAAATAGACAAAAAAAGCACAAAACAAAATACAAATGCAATATCATATGTTTGCTTTCAACTTTATAAGTGTCATACTCATGATAATCAATATATATATTTCCATGAATTTTACTTATTAAAATCATGCAAGAGGGAATGACTTCTAGGGATGTCACCACCATAATAGTCTTCCCCACTTGTGTGTGCCCTATGATATACCTATTATTATCTACCATAACCAACACACAACTCATACTCTTTGGTAAAACTCCTAGGTCAAATGTTCAACTTAAATGTCACATTACTTGAAGGTCATTTCTTCTAGATAGTAGATAATGAATTGATCTTAAATATATTTATGCTTTTGGCTTCATAAGCATAATACTCATAATGATTAAACTTATCTCAATTTTGAGTCTTCACACATTAGTTTATTTCATGCATTAAGATTCAGAGTTTTCTAACTTTTTACTTATTGTACTATATGAGTGCATATAATGACTTACCTATCACCTTCTACTATGACCAATACATATAAACCTATGTATTCATAAATAATCTAAGTCTTGTTTCTAACTTACATTCATATTCATCAATATCCAAATGATGACTTTAACACAAACATAAACTTATATAATTATTAACTCATCACAATACAAGTATATTTACTAATCCTAGATTTCAATTTAGCTGGACATTAGAGAAAGAAATAATGGGAGATGTGTTGAGAGGTATTTAATGAATTTGAAAGTTCTCAATGAATTTCCTAGCAAAATTCTAAGTATATAATTTAAATTCCAATTGAGAATTACTTATGTTCACTTTAGATTTTTCTAAAATGGGGTTTAGAATAGCATTTCCTAGGATTCTTGGCATGCACGGTTTGTAATTTTCTTCACTTTTCTATCTTTTTCTAAGTTTTGTTTTTATACTTTGTAAATCAATATAATATTTTAAGTTAGAAGTCATAACACATACTCAAGGTCATAATTTCATATCTTTTTGAATCTTTGCTATAGTACTAATGTGATGGTGATAATATATATCATGACTCAAGCAACTCTTATTTGAAGCTCTCTGTGACACAAAATTATGTTAGTGGAATTAGTCATGACTTTAGTCTTGGATTTCTGAGCAAAGTGTCATGATATTGGGATTGGCACAACTAAGATAATTACTCTTAGTAATACAAAATCACAATGCTGGACAAGGCTACAACTTTGGTATTTCCTCTCTTGAGCACAAAGTCATGATATTAGAATTAACCATAAATATAGTTTATGCTCTTATAATCTCAAAGAGAGTAAATTATCTGACTATTTAGAACTTCTATCCCCTCCAAGCCTTTTCTATACCCCCACCAAGTCTATCAAATTTACATAAAATCACTTTGATTTCACTAATATTTGTCAATTTTTTCTCAATATAAGAATTTAGTAAAATCTCTACTATAAGTAATATAATAAGTGCAAACACAATAAGATATATTCAGTAAATAACTTAAAAAAATAGTATGTAGAGTATCAAATATTGAGCTTGAGACTTTTAGGCGATAATCTATCTTGAGAATAAAGTGGAATGACTTTAGCCAATGCAAGAAGAGATGAAATCTCTTCATATCAACCAAACTTATGATCAAGTACCCTTGACTAAAGAGAAGAAGACTATAAAAAATACACGGCTCTTTAGACTAAATCTTTGAGTTGATGATTCTCAATAAAAATATAAGGCTTAGTTGGTTATTAAGGGGTTTAGTCAAAAGAAAAGAATTATTTTAATGATATTTTTTTCCATAGTGAAGATGTCTTTTATTCAAATATTTCTGAGTCTAGCTATCAGCTTGGAATTATAAATTGATCAATTCAATGTGAAGATATCATTTTTTTATGGCGACCTTCACAAAAGTATCTTCATGGATCAACCTAAATAATTCATAGTAGAAAGAAAAGAATATTTCATATGAAAACTGAAAAAGAACTTGTATGTACTTATGCAAGTTCTTAGATAGTAGTACAAAAAAAATTAATTTTTATGGAGTCTCATAACTTTCAGCACACCTTTTATAACCAATGAATATTTTTCTATCATCATTTGGGTAACAATTGATACTTTTTCTTATGTATTGATGCCATGCTATTCATTGCTTATAATACACCATAAATTGACAAGTTTAAGGATGAGGAGAAAAATGCCTTTTCTATGAAAGACTAGTACCTAGTCAAATAAAATATAGGGATAACCATCATTCTAAATAGATCTTCTATGCATATATGATTTTCTCAGAAAATATTATATTAATAAAGTTCTCGATAGATTTTTTATTAGATAAGCTAAGTTGGTCTCAACTCTCTTAGCCAAATATTTGAAGTTGAGTATTGAGCATAATCCTAAGATTGATTAGGAAAGTAGAAACATAAATCATTTTCCCAATACCTCTATTATCGTTAGTCTTATGTATGCTATAGTATGTATTAGATTGGATATAACATATGCTATTGATGTTGTTAATCATTTTCTCTCAAACTTAGATAAATATTTTTAGGCTATAGTAAAATCTTTCTTGAGGTATCTATGAGGGATCTCTCTTCTATCTTTGTACCTGGGTGGATTAAAACTAATGCTTCTTAGATACATTAATTATAATATGACTGATGATTTGGATTGATGTATATCTATTTCATATTTTATAATAGTCTTTAGAGGAGGAGCAGTATCCTAGTAATCTAAGCTACATAAATACATAGTACTATCTAACATTGAGATTGAGTTTATTATAGCTATTAAAGCTTGTAAATAAACATTATTGATGAAAATAATTTTTGCAAACTTGGATGTACAACAAGATACATATATATATATATGATATAATAATCAAAATATTTTATATTTCTTTAAAAATTTGATATTCTACAATTGGGCAAAGCTTATCAATATGTGTTATCACTTGACACGAGATGTATTAGATGAAAATTATATATACTTGAAAATACACAAACAAAAATGTCATCGATATGCTTACTAAATCTTTGTCATAAATAAGATTAAATTTTTTAAGATGTATGATGGTATGTGTCTCCACACCTAGGATAGAAGAAGAGATTTATTGTGTTTGCCTAAGTTGGGTAGATTAAAGTTTTATTTAAATTGTATTCTTGTTTGGTATTTTAATTTTAAAATAATAATATAAAATTATTATTTTAACCTTGTATATTTTATATTTAGTTATTGTTGTTTTTGTTTTTTGCAGGTGTGGAGAATGGTGGATCCAGAATATGAGAAATTATCCCATGTTCATATGTTCTAACTTAAAAAAAATAGAAAAAAATTGGAGTGGTGGGAAATTCACATTATTTCCAAATAGGCATGTGTGGTGCCTCTTAGATGAGGGGAGTGCCCCTATCAAATATATTTTTTTAAAAATGAATAGTAAAAGGGTTGTTCTCATTTTTCAAAAGGTATGTTTTTTGATGAAGAACCCAAAAAAAAAATTGAGGCATGGTGATTTTTTTTTAATCTACAAGGCATGTTTTATATATTTTATGTAGAAATGTTTTTCGTTTAAAGAAGTGGCTCTTAGTTTCTTATAATTTACATAAGATGGGCCCTACTTTTCTTTTTTTGGTGTGTTGTGTTGCTGTATTTCTTTTTATGTGTTGTGTGTTGTGCTACTGTGTTTCTCCTTATATGTCATGTGATTTGTTGCATTTCTCCTTTTTGTTCCATGTGCTATGTTGATGTACTGTGCTTGGAATACTACTTGAAAAAAAATGTACTTGACATAATCTCTTCTTATGTCTAGTAGTTGCAAATAATGAAGTATGTTATTTTCTTATAATGAAGGCGATGAATTGAATAATTAATCTAAAAAATAATGCATAATAATTTCTGAAATATTCTCCCTTAAAATCTCATGTTCACATTATTGTATTGAATTTCTGATTTCTAAGGCTTAATAATCTAGGAAATTTATTTTAGTTCAAAACATAATTTTTGGAAGTTTTATGTTTTATGGATTTTAGAACGCATGAATAAGTCTTTAAAAAATATTATTCGTATCAACATTGTATACTAGACTTTAAGTATTACTGTGCATATTAGATTTTCTGATATTTTGAATTTTATTTGTAGTTCATTTATTTAGAAATATTGAATTGTGTCTTTAATTCAAAATACAATTTATTTGTTTTTATTTAAATAAACTTTATGGACTTAAATTTATTTAATTAAAAATTGGCACTATTCAAAATAGAAAATTTAAATCCCAATTGATTTTTTTTTAATTTTATAAGTTTTCATTGTGTTATAATCACTGATTGATTATAATTTATTTCCCAATCAAAAAAAATCTGCTACTAAAATCTCAATTGATTTTAGTATGTGTGAAAAAAATTATTTTTTGATATCTTTGAGTGGTTTTAGATTAACCACTGACTGACCTTTTTAATATCTACCAATGAGAAGACCTTGGATGGATTTCAATATTACATTCCTACTAATCTCTCATTTTGTCACCTTTGGTAGCATCAATTATATCTATACCAACTAGGTCTTCAAGAAATAAATATTTTTTGAGCATAACATTGTCTAGGATTAATGGAAGAACACTAATGGGAGGGGGTTGGGTAACATTACATTAATGTTTTTTTGAGAGAGAATAAACTAGTTCCTTTACTCATGATTTCTAGTTTGACAGTGCTTCTTTAATCATCCTAAGTATTCTTTCTCAACACAAATGACTATAATATACAACTGAAAGGTCAAACAATTAGTGAAGGTAAAATGTAAGGTTTCTAGACATATGATTTCATTACACAGGTCAAATTGAATTACAACCCATCTAATCTCTTACTAAAAAAAAACTAGTGGGAAATCATCATCTATATATATCAAGTCTAAGAGCCAACAACAAAAAATAGCCACCAGCCTATATCTTGAGGATATGGTTGAAGAAAATCTTCATAATGAGACATCTAATTTTGGTGAATCATAAAAAGAGGAATCATAGTAAAATATAAGAATTTATAAACTATGAATGGAATAGGAAATTTAAAGCTCACCACCAACTACTTCTTAATGAAATAGATGTTTTAGTAACTAGTAACAAGTGTAGACTCATGTGGGCCACATGGAAATACTATCCAACTATTAGATGGAATGCTAACTATTTCCTATTTTTATTATTTCTTAGGAGTACCTAGTTTATTATGGAAATGAGATAGGATGAAACTTTCATCAACTAATAAGGGCACAAGTTTCAAACCATCACCTCTTACATAGATTTCCACATGGAGGTGGCTTCGAAAAGGGTTTGACTGAGAAAATCTATACTATAAGTGAGCCCTTGAATAGTCAAAATGACTAGGCTCACTATAGTGACCAAAAAAAAATACAATGTGAATATTGATAGTGACCGAAAAGATTTGAGAGGTAGGTGGCTCTTCTTGTGATCTAGAAATAGAGAAAACAAGACTAAAAGAAAAAGGATCGAGGATTTATTGATAGGCCTAGACTATCGATAAGATGTAATACATACAAAGGCGAGTCTAATCTAGATAGATTCTGTCAAAATTTTCTAAATATTAGGAAAAGAATCTACTTGCTCAATTGCTACAATTCTAGGTTTGATCTGAGGCCAAATATTGACTTTAGCTAATAATGGGCTGGAGCCCAATCATCACATCTAGCATAATGTCCACCAGCCAATGACTTCGAATAGGGTTTAATAAACTAAAACCTTGCCAAGAGCTATCCTAGAATAATCGACATGATGGGCTCATTATAGTGGACTACAAATACAATGTCAGTGTCTATAGTGTCCTAATAATCTATAAGAATAAGATCTCACAATTTAGAAAAGGAGAAGAGAAGACTAAAAAAAAGAGTTTGAAAGTTTATTGAAGACTTTGAAGTGTGCATTGATTATAAGCTTTGACAAATCAATAAAAATTAGTTAAATAAATGATGAAAATAAAATTATAAATTGAACACATGGAGAGTTGAATTGGCAATTGAAATGGGTTTAAAAACTAGGTGGACACCCTAATTTTTCATGATTTCTCTTGGAAAGCATATACTACCTCATGAACAAAAATCTCATTTAGTTCCATTTTAGAATATTAAATATTTTTCTTAAGTTAGACTTAATTGAACTTTACTTGCATCCAACCATAAGATAGCGAGACATTGTGTGCATTATCACTAAATGATCACCTAAAGTAGGGGTATTGTAAATTTCATTGATAAATATTTTCACATTGGCATCCTCCTATATAAACATAGACCACTTGATTAAATGTTTCCTGGTTAATTCAAGGTATTTATTCTAGTAATAATCTCAAATTAGCTTCTCTGTCAAGATCCACACTTTTGCAACCACTACATTTTAGTGTGACATTAATAGTTCAAGATGCTAAAAAAATAAAGCACCGTAAAAGCCTTGGATGATCGATTACTTATAGTGAAAATCTATTATCTACTTCCAAAAAAAAAGGTAAATTAACATCTTTATCAATAATAATTGATTGAAGCATAGAAGACTACCATAAAAATTTTTAAAAATATAAATATCAATCAAAGATAATTTTCATAATCTTAACCAAATTGTGGCCATGTTATCTCTGTATTTCTATCTCAAACATGAGAAAGTGTGACATTCAAATAAGAGAGAAAGGACTTGCTTCAAAACACTTATTGGTGAACTAGACTAGGATAACATTCAAATGCATCCCAAACAAACATGATTGTAGTAAAAAAATTTGCTATTTTTCCCACTTCTAAATATCTCTTATGAGTTGCTTTGATCCTTGAAAAAGAGATAAATATTAAATAAATTGTGTTATATGAAAAGTAAAATTAGATATGTTTGCATGTGTATTGATATGTATCTCATTAAATTCTTATTTTGAAAGGATTTGACCAATGTTAGTGAAATCATAATGAATTTTAGTGAAATTAGTGGACTTTGTGGGAGTAAAGGTTTTTAAGAGAGAGAAGTGATAGAGTCATGACAATTATCTTGTCATGACTTATGGACACCTTTCATGGTAGCTTTAAGTAGTTGTGACAACATTTCTTTAATACAACATTATCAAAATAGTCATAGGTTTCTTTGTATTACATGACTCTGTTGCGAAGTTGAGACAATCATTTCAATGTATAACATAATTATCATGATTGTGATATTTTTTTTTGATTCATGGTTACACAAGCTTTAAACCACTTAATGGTTGTGAAATTATTTTATTGGTTACACAAGTAGTAATAACATATTTCAAAGTTGCAACATATTCAAAATAGAGCCAAAACATTCAAATATGCGGGATGTGATATAATTTTTCATCATAACTTTTTTTTCAAGAGAATAATTACTATAGTTACAACTTTTTTTAATATCATGATTTTGGGCTCTAGATAGAAAATATCAAATTGTGACACTATTCAATAATATGAGTTAGTGTTATAAAAAGTATTTGACTCAATAATTTCCAATCCCATAGCTACAAAATTTTATTCAATAATTCAAAACCAAAGTCATAGTCAGTACCATGACTTTTAGTTATAGAGAATATTTGATTCAATTATAATAATCCCATCACGATGATATTTTGCTCATAAAGACAAGACCAAAGCTACAAGCATTCTCAGAAATAAAACTTTGTCATGAACATTCTCAATGTTGTGGCATTTATGCTTGCCAAAACTTAGAATATATGAATTAGTCATGACTTGCAATTTAAAATATGACATGGATCCCGAAATTATAAAAGCCACATTTAAAAAAAAAAAGAGAGATGAGAAGGAGAAATGATGCACGCATGTTTTAGGTCTAGGTGACATATCATCAAGTCCAATTAAGGAAAAATACAAAACAAACAAAAAATAAAATGATTAGAATATGGGTTTTATGCTTAGAAATTAGTTTAGAGATTAATTCAAGAATAAAAAGAATTATAAGATTAAGAAGAATAAGATGATTATGTTGAAAAAAAAAGTATAAGATGACTATGATGAACAAATTGAAAAAGATCGATAAGATGAATAAGAAGATAAAGAAGAATAAAAAGAATAAGAAGAATAAGAAGGATAAGAAGAATAAGAAGAATAAGAAGATAAAGAAGAATAAGAAGAATAAGAAGAATAAAAAAATAAAGAAGAATAAGAAGAATAAGAAAAATGAGAAGAATAAGCAGAATGAGAAGAATACGAAGAATAAGCAGAATGAGAAGAATACGAAGAATAAGAAGAATACGAAGAATAAGAAGAAATTGAAGAATAAGAATAAAAAAAGGAATAAGAAGAAAAAGAAGAATTAAAAGAATAAGTAAAATAAGATGAATAAGAAGAAAAGAAGAATAATACGAATAAGAAGAAAAAGAAGAATAGGAAGAATGATAAGAATGAGAAGAAAATGAAGAAAAATGAATAAAGGAGGATGGGGAGGAAGGGGAGGATGGGGAGGACGAGGAAGAAGGGGAGGAATAGGAGAAAGGGAGGAAGAGGAGGAAAAAGAGGAAATGGAGGATAAGGAGGAAAAAAAGAAAAACGAGGGAAAGGAGGAGAAGGAGGAGAAGGAGGAGAAGGAGGAGAAGGAGGAGAAGGAGGAGAAGGAGGAGAAGGAGGAGAAGGAGGAGAAGGAGGAGAAGGAGGAGAATGAGGAGAATGAGGAGAAGGAGGAGAATGAGGAGAAGGAGGAGAATGAGGAGAAGGAGGAGAATGAGGAGAAGGGGGAGAATGAGGAGAAGGAGAAAAGGAGGAAAAGGAGGAAAATGAGGAAAATGAGGAAAATGAGGAAAAGTAGAGGTGTCAACCGGGCCGGGCTGGCCCGACTCGGCACAAGGCACGGCACGATTCAGCCGTGCCTGGGGCGGCCCGGCATGGAAAAATTCTGTGCTCGGGCCAGTGCCGTGGCCGGGTTTGGCACAAGCCGTGGCGTGCCATGCCTGGCCCGGCATGGTTCGGCCCGCTGCACGGCAAACCGGCACGGGTTTATCCCGTGCCGGGTGTCCCGTGAGCTCGACCCCATGATGCCCCTCCCATAAAAAAAGAACGCGGGTCGGGTCTGATTCGACCCGACCCGCGGTCCCCCGTATTCCGAACCGCTCGGACAGGCAAGCCCGAGCGGGCCAGGCAAGGCACTACACGGCCCGCCGTGCCTGCGGGCGGTGTAGGGCCTGATTTTTTTAAACCGTGCTGGGCTGGGCACAGCACGGGGTCTAACACGGAAGCACGATCGTGCCCTAAAATAATGGGCCGGCCCGTCCCTGCCCGTTTGACACCTCTAAGGAAAAGGAGGAAAAGAAGGAAAATGAGGAAAAGGAGGATTAAAAAGATAAGGAGGAAAATAAGTATAAGGAGGAAAAAGAGTATGAGGAGGAAAAAAAGTATGAGGAGGAAAAATAGTATAAGGAGGAAAAGGAGAATAAGAAGAATAAGGAGAATAAGAAGAATAAGTAGAATAAGGAGAAAAATAAGAAAAATAAGAACAAGAAGAATAAGAAGAATAAGAAGAACAAGAAGAAAAAGAAGAACAAGAAGAATAAGAAGAAAAAGAAGAATAAGAAGAATAAGAAGAAAAAGAAGAACAAGAAGAAAAAGAAGAACAAGAAGAATAAGAAGAAAAAGAAGAACAAGAAGAATAAGAAGAAAAAGAAGAACAAGAAGAATAAGAAGAAAAAGAAGAACAAGATGAATAAGAAGAAAAAGAAGAACAAGAAGAAAAAGAAGAAAAAGAAGAAAAGGAAGAAAAGGAAGAAAAAGAAGAAAAAGAAGAAAAAGAAGAAAAAGAAGAAAAAGAAGAAAAGGAAGAAAAAGAAGAAAACGAAGAAAAGGAAGAAAAAGAAGAAAAAAAAGAATTAGAAGAATAAGTAGAATAAGAAAAATAAGAAGACTAAGAAGAATAAAAATAATGAGAAGAAAAATAAGAAAAAGAAGAATAAGTATAAAAATAAGAATAAGAATAATAAGAAGACTTATAAGATTAAGAAGAATAAAAAGATTAATTTGAATAAGAATA
>JAREIK010002317.1:0-13097 GCA_029783825.1 Sapria himalayana | reverse complement strand
GAAGATAAGAAGAATAAGAAGAATAAGAAGAATAAGAAGAATAAGAAGAATAAGAAGAATAAGAAGATAAAGAAGAATAAGAATAATAAGAAGAATAAGAATAATAAGAAGAATAAGAAGAATAAGAATAATAAAAGAAAAAGAAGAATATGAACAATAAGAAAAATAAGAAGAATAAGATAATAAGAAGAAAAAGAAGAATAATTATAATAAGTAGAATAAAATGAACGAGAAGAAAAAAATATATAAGAAGAATAAGAAAAATAAGAAGTATAAAAAGAATAAGAAGAATAATTAGAATGTGAAGTATAATAAGAATAAGAAGAATAAGAAGAATAAGAAGAATAATAAGATAAAGAAGAATAAGAAAACTAACAAGAATAAGAAGAATTAACAGAATAAGAAAAATAAGTGGAGGAATAAGAAAAATAAGAAGAATAAAGAGAATATGAATAATAATAATAATAATAATAATAAATAGAATAAGAAGAATAAGAAGAATTAGAAGAATTGGAAGAATTATAAGAATAAAAAGAATTAGAAGAATTAGAAGAATTACAAGAATAAGAAGAATAAAAACAATAATAAGAATTAGAAGATTAAGAAGAATAAGAAGAATAAAAAAAAATAAGAAGAATATGAATAATAAAATGAATAAAAATAATAATAAAAATAATAAGAATAAAAAGAATAATAAGAATTAGAAGAATAAGAATAATAAGAAGAATAAGAAAAATAAGAAGTATAAAAATAAATAAAGAAAATTAAATAAGAAGATTAAGAAGGATAATAAGAATAAGATGAATAAGATAGATATGTTTAATAAGAAGAATAAGTAGAATAAAACAAATAAAAATAATAAAAATAATAAAAAGAATTAGAAGATTAAGAAAAAATAGATTTATTAGTCGAAAAGAAGTATAATATGACCAATATGAATAAGATGAATAAGATTAATAAGAAGAATAAGAAGATTAAAAAGAATAATAAGAAAAAGAGGAATAATAAGAATAATAGGAATAAGAAGAATAATAGGAATAAGAAGAATAAGAAGAATACGAAGAATACGAAGATCAAGAAGTATAATAATAATAAGTAGAAATAGAAAAATGATAAAAAAGTAGAATAAGATGAATAAGAATAATAAGTAGAAATAGAAAAATGATAAAAAAGTAGAATAAGAAGAATAAGAATAATAAGTAGAATATGAAGAATAAGAAGAAAATGAAGATTATGAAGAATATGAAGAATATGAAGAATATGAAAAATAAGAAGAATAAGAAGAATATTAAGAAAAAGAAGAATAAGTAGAATAAAAAGAATAAGAAGAATAAATAGAATTAGAATAATATGAAGAATAAAAAGAATAAGAAAAATAACAAGAATAATAAGAATAAGAAAAATTATAAGAATTAGAAGAATAAGAAGATAAGAATAATAAGAAGAATAAGAAAAATAAGAAGAATAACAATTAATGAAGAATAAGAAAATAAAAAGAATATAAGAATAAAATTAATAAGATGGATAAGATGAATAGGAAGAATAAGAAGAATAAGACAAATAAGAAGAATAAGACAAATAAAAAAAATAACAAAAATTAGAAGATTAAGAAGAATAAGATGAATTATTCGAATAAAAAGTGTAAGATGACCAAGTTGAATAAGACGGATAAAATAAAAAAGAAGAATAAGAAGAATAAGAAGAATAAAAAGAATAAAAAAAAAAAGAAGAATAAGAAGACTGAGAAGAATAATATAAATAACAAGAATAAGAGAAATAAGGAGAAGAAGAATAGTAAGAAGAATAATAAAAATAAGAAGAATAAGAAGAATAAGAAAAATAAGCAGAATAAAAAGATTAAAAAGAATAAGAAAAATAAGATCAATAAGAAGAATAAGAATAAGAATAAGAATAATAATAATAATAATAAGATAAAGAAGAATAAAAAGTCTAATAAGAATAAGAAGATTTAAAAGATTAAAAAAATAAGTGGAAAAAGTGGAATTTGAAGAATAAAGAGAATAAGAATAATATGTAAATAAGTAAAATAAAAAGATAAAGATGAATTATAAGAATAAGAAGAATAAAAAGACTGAAGGATAATAATATTAAAAAAAGGAAGAATAATAAAAATTATAAGAATTAGAATTATAAGAAGAATAAGTATAATAAAAAGAAAAAAAAGAATAAGAAGAATAAAAAATAAAAATAATAAGAAGAATAAAAAGAATAAGATGGATAAGATGGATAAGATGGATAAGATGGATGAGATGGATAAGATGAATATATAGAATAGAATAATAAGAATAATAATACAAATAAAAAGAATAAGAAGAATTAAAAAATTTAGAAGAATAAGATGAAATAGTCAAATAAGAACTATATTATGTATAAGATGAACGAGATAATAAGATGCATAAGATTAATAAGAATATTAAAAAAGAATAAGAAGAATAAGAAGGATAAGAAGAATAAGAAGAAGAAGAAGAATAAGAAGAATAAGAAGAAGAATAAGAAGAAGAATAAGAAGAATTAGAAGAAAAAGAAAAATTAGAAGCATAAGAAGAATTGGAAGAATTAGAAGAATAAAAAGAATAATAATAATAATAAGAATAAGATGAATAAGAAACATAAAAAGAATAATAAGAATAAAAAGTATAAGACTAAAAAGCAGAATAAGAAGAATAAGAAGAATAAGAATAATAAGAAGAATAAGAATAATAAATAAATTAAGAATAATATGAAAAATAAAAAGAATAAGAATAATAATAAGATTAATAATAAGAATAAGAAGAAGAATTAGAAGAATCAAAATAATAAGAAGAATACGAAAAATAAGAAAAATAATAATAAATGAAGAATACGAAAATAAGAAGAATAAAAAAGATAATAAGAATAAGTCGAATAAGATTAATTAGATAGATAAGATGAAAAAGAAGAATAAGAAAAAAAAAGAATAATAAAACAAATAAAAAGAATTAGAAGAATTAGAAGATTAAGAAGAATAAGATTAATTTGTCGAATAACAAGTAATAGATGACCAAGATGAATAAGATGGATAAGATTAAAAAGGAGAATAAGAAGAATAAAAAAAAATAAGAAGAATAATAAAAAAAAAGAATAAGAATAAGAAAAAAAAGAAGAATAAGAAGTATAAGATGAATAAGAATAATAAGATGAATTAGAAGAATAAGGATAATAAAATAAGAAGAATAAGAAGAATAAAAAGATAAAAAGAATAAAAAGACTAAAAATAATAATAAGAATTAAAAGAATAAGAAAATTAAGAGGAAAAAAAGGAATATGAAGAATAAGGAGATTATGAAGAATAAGTAGAATAAGAAGATAAAAAAGAAGAATAATAATAATAAGAATAATAAGATTAAAAAGAATATGGAGGATAAGAAGAATAAAAAGAAAAGGAAAAATTATAAGAATTAGAAGAATAAAAATAATAATAAGAATAATGAGAATAAGAACAATAAGAAGAATGACAATAATTAAAAAATAATAAGAATAAGAAAAAGAATAAAAATAAAATGGTTAAAATGAACAAGATTGATAAGATGAATAATAAGAATAAGAATAATAAGAAGTATAAGTATAATAAGACAAATAAAAGAATAAGAAAAATTAAAAGATTAAGAAGAATAAGATGAATAAGTTGAATTATAACTATAATATGTATAAGAAGAATGTGATGAATAAGATGGATAAGAATAATAAAAGATTAAAAAGAATAAGAAGAAAAATAAGATTAATAAGAAATGAAGAATAAAAAGAATAAGAAGAATAAGAAGAAAATGAAGAATAAGAACAATAAGAAAAATATGAAGAATTAGAAGAATAGGAAGAATAGGAAGAATAAGAAGAATTAGAATAATATGACAAATAAAAACAATAAGAATAATTAAAAGATTAAGAATAATAAGATGAATAAGTAGATCAAGAACTATAATATGTATAAGAAGAACGAGATGAATAAGATGGATAAGAATATTAAGAAGAATAAGAATAATAAGAAGAATAAGAAGAATAAGAAAAATAGAAAGAATAGGAAGAAATAGAAAAATAAGAATAATAAAAATAAAAAGTATAAAAAGAACTATAAGAATAAAAAGAAAAAGTAGTTGAATAAGAAAAATAAGAATAATAAGAAGAGTAAAAATAATAAGAATAATAATAAGAATAATAATAAGAATTTGAAATATATTAAGTATAAGAAGAATAAGAATAATAAGTAAATAAAAAAGAATAAGAAGACTAAGAAAAATAACAAGAATAAGGAGAATAAAAAGAATTAAAAAAATATGAAAAATATGTCAAAAAAGATGAACAAAAAGAATAAGTAGAATATGAAGAATAATAAGAATTATAAGAATAACAAGAATAACAAGAATAACAAGAATAAGGAGAATTGAAAGAATAAGAATAATAAGAATAATAAGAAGAATAAGAAGAATAAAATGAATAAGTAGAATAAGAAGAATTAATAGAATAAGAAGAATAAGAAAATTAAAGAATAAGAAGAATAATAAGAATAAAAAAAATAAGAAGAATAAGAACAAAAAGAAGAATAAGAAAAACAAGAAGAAAAATAATAAAAAGAAAATAATAAGAATAAGATAAATAAGAAGAATAAAAAAAATAAGAAGAATACTATGAAAAAGAAGAATAAGAATAATAGTAAGAATAAGAAAAACACGAAAAATAAAAAGAGTAAGAAGAATAATAAGAATAAGAAGAATAAGAAGAATAAGAAGAATAACGAGAATAAAAAGAATAAAAAGAATAAAAAGAATAAGAAGATTAAGAAGAATAAGAAGACTATGAAGAATAAGAAGAATAAGAAGATTAAGAAGAATAAGAAGACTATGAAGAATAAGAAGAATAATAAGATTAAGATGATAAAGAATAATAAGAAGACTAAGATGAATAAGAAGAATAATAAGAATAAATAGAATAATAAAAATAAGATAAAAAGTTGAATAATAAGAATAAGAAGAATAAGAAGAATAAAATGAATAATAAGGATAAGAAGAATAAAAAGAATAAGATAAATAAGATGAATACAAAGATTAAAAAGAATAAGAATAATAATAATAATAATAATAATAATAATTATAAGAATTTCAAGAATATGAAGAATAAAAATAAAAATAAGAATAATAAAAAAATAAAAAGAATAAGAAAATAAGAAGAATAAGAAAATAAGAAGTATAAAAAGGATAATAAGAATAAGATAAATAAGAAGTATAAGAATAATAAGAAGAATAATAATAAGAAAAAGTAGATCTCTAAAAACCCTTAGCTTTAAAACTAGAGAAAGAAAGTGAGAATTTTAGAGAGAGAAAGCTTAGAGATTATCTAATAAAAAGGTTAATTCTAGCCAAAAATTGGTCAAAATGATTTATTATTCAATAAGAATTCATTTGCCAATATTTATCAAGAAGCCACAGAAATTCATCCGATGTTCGGAAACAAAAATGTGGAAGTCGCCATTTTTTTTCCCTCAGAATTTATCCAACAACTTGCTGAGCTATTTAATCTCACTCTCATCTATAAATTCTCAAATGGGAGACCTCGTGAAAATGAATTATGAAACTTCTTTGGAACCTTGAAGCTCAAAGGCATAGTTAAAATGGGATTATACGACATTAAACACATTATCTAGCAACTCTTCGTGGAAGAAGACTTCTATAGACTCTGATTAGGCGACATTGTATAATTATGGGGTATCCTATTAGAATGCTTAAATGGATCACAGATTTCAACCCAACAGAAGAAGCTATGATAGCCCTAGTATGGTTTACACTGCCTAATCTTCCATTACACTTATACAGTAAAAATGCCCTCTTCTCCATAGCTAAATGTTTGGGCAAACCGATTATGAGGGATGAGGCTACTGCCTCAATGGTTAAGTAGAATACCTCAAGGGTTTGTGTGGAACTAAACCTCCTCTCACTGCCTCCACAGAGAATGTGGATTGGCAGTGTTGAAAAGCATGGGTTTTGGCAGCCTATTGTTCCTGAAAATATACCACAATATTGTTTAAAATGCAAAAAAATGGGTCACGTAAGGGAAGAATGCTTAGTTAGTATGGGCAGAATGGATAAGAACATAGATGAAAATGGCAGAGAGAGGGGAAGAATTACATGGGTTAGAAAAGAATAGAACATTGAAATGGCATTGGTGTAAATACTGAATAAGAATATAACAACACGTAAGGCAGAGAGTAGCAAGGTAGTCAGCATATGGGATACATATATGGAGATAGTAGCTCCAAATGGAGAGGATTCCCATACTGACCTGCTAGTTACTAAAGGTAGCAATCTATTAGGAGAAACACAAATTTTGTGGAATCGGCAGGCAGAAACAAGAGGGAAAGAAAAACATATTTAAAAATGATACAAAAGCAAAGTGAGGAGGAACAAAGCTGGATGGATAATGATGATCTGCTGGATTTCCATGAAGAGGAACTAGACACCAAGAGCTCCACTATATTCAACAGTAATAGGCATATATGCTGGTAGAAAATCAATTATACCAAGGATGATTTTGTATTTGAGGCTAAAAAAAGGAAACTACAAACTAGAGAAGAAGCTATGGAGGAATTAAAGGTGATGGCAATGCACCTTGAGAAGAAACAAAGAGAAAAACACAAGTAAAATGAACTAGCGGAGAATAGTTTGATAAAAACATCAAGAAATATGAAAAAAATATATAAACATGAGATATGATTTTAAATGCATAACTAGAGCGCAAGCTAAGCCCGCCCCTGATGGATAGTTGCTTATATTGGAATGTTAGAGGAGTAGCAAATACTCATCAACAAATAGGCTTTAAAAACTAATTAAAACTCATAAAATTAGCATTGTAATAATCGTGGGACCAATGACAGACAAAACTCAATTAGATAAACATAAAAATATCATTGATTTCGAAAATGCTTTCGTAAACCTCAACAGCAAGATATGGATTATGTGGAAAAAGCATATATATTTAGTGATATTAAAAGATACAGAACAAATAATTAATTTTAAAATATGAAGGGCATTTAAAGTAGTGATCTCGGTGGTCCATGCCAAAAATGCCAAAGAAGATAGAAGACCTTATGGCCAGAAATGAAGGAGATAGCATGTAAAGACATACCATGGATAATTGGAAGAGACTTTAATGTAATAAGAAGCCTGAATGAAAAACAAGGGCGAAGAGCTCCAAATGCAGAGGCTATGTCTCAGTTTTATGAAGCAATAGTCAACGCAAATCTATTAGATGTGGTCCCACAGGGCACAAAATATACTTGGTGTAATAACTGAAAGAAAAGAGGCATGATATGGGCAAGATTAGACATGGTTCTATATAACACAAAACGGTTAAACTCAGTGGGATCCACATGAGTGAGACATCTCATTAGAACCTGCTCGAATCACAGCCCGCTACTACTAACCTTTCAAAATATGGAGAAGAAAGGAAATCAATTTAAATTTCAAAACATGTGGGGATTACATGCTAATTTTGATAATGTAGTCACAAACTCATGGTTAGAACCAGCCTCTGGCACCCTACTACAAGTTTTGGCATTTAAGATGAGAAGGTTAAAAGCTTGTCTAAATGCATGGAATAAATATAATTTTGGTAATATTTACAAAAAAATTGCTGAAGCTAAATCAAAGGTGGAGAAACTGGAATTAGTATATGAGCAGGAACAAAGAGAGCCGACTAGGCAAGATCTTAATAAAGCAAAGATAGAGCTGAGGCTTAGACTGCACATGGATGAGGTGTATTGGAAACAAAGAGCTAAAATTAGTGGCTTAAAGAAGGAGATAGAAATATGAAATTATTTCACATGATAGTAAAAATCAAGAACCAAAAGCAGCGGATTAAGGGTATTAAAAATATAGAAGGAAAGTGAATTTAAAATGAAGAACAAATAAAATCAGGACTAGAAGAATATTTTAAAAAACAACTTTGTGGGAATATAGCACATATAGGTAATTTTCTAATGCATGCCATGCACCACAGAGTTATAGACGAGGAGAACAGTAAGTTAACAAAATACTCCGAAGAAGAGGAAATAAAGGAGGTAGTTTTCAGCATGAATAAAGATAGTACAACAGGGCTAGACGGCTGGAACAATGGTTTTTTTTTCAAAGATGTTGGCATATCATTAAAAAATAGCTGATATTAGTAATCAAATGGATATTCCCAGGAGTAGAATTCACGAAAACTTGGGCAAGCTCTTTCATTGCCCTTATACCCAAATTGGAAAACTCGTAGAAATGTGAAGATTTCAGACCGATCAGCTTATGCAATACTATTTACAAGATATTAGCTAAACTATTCTAAAATAGGATAAGCAATATTATTCCCCATATAACTTCAGAGGAACAAGCAGGTTTTGTTAAAAACAGACTAATGATTGAAAATATAAGTTTGACCTCAGAAATGATGAGAGAAATTGGAACGAAGACATGGGGACACAATGTAGTAATGAAACTGGACATATTGAAAGTTTTTGACAGGGTAAAATGAGATATATTATGTTTTCAATGAGAAAAATGGGCTTTTCAGAAGCCAGGATAGATTTGATATATAGATACGTATCTAGCATATGGGTGAAAATCCTTGTTAATGGACAAATAGGAGGGGAATTCAAACCTATAAGAGATCTAAGGAAAGGGGACCCGCTTTCACCATCGTTATTCAATATATATCAAGAATTGTTCATTCTAAATCTAAAGGAAAGAATGAAAAAAAGAAAAATCCTAGCTTTCAAACAACCAAAAGATACCCTTATAGTAGGCTGCCTAGCATATGCAGATGATATAATCATCTTCACAAATGCGAGCAGCAAATCTATGACAAATCTAATGGGACTACTCCAGACCCTAAAAAAGAAAACAAGCTAAATTTTGAATAAAAGTAAATGCCAGTATATAAAAGAAGGAAAAACACATGAAAATGTAGCACAAAGGATCAAAAGGTTCACAAGTTTTACCCAAAAGAAAAGTGCTTTAATGTACTTGGGTTGTCCAAAACAAGAAGGTAGGCTAAAAGAGGAATATCAAAGCTTTTTAAATAGAAAAAAATGAGAAAATAGCAGGATGGAATGAAAATCATCTATGTTTTGGAGGAATGATCACTCTCATATCACATGTGATTCAAGGCACACTAACACATATCTTAATGAATATTAAACCTCCAAAAAATTATATAAGCATGCTGGAAAAGGAAATGGTTTGCTTCCTTTGAGGAAAAATGGAAGAAAAGCTTAAATTACACTGGAAAAATGGGAAGACCTATGCCACCCAAAGGAGGAAGCAGGGCTAGGCTTCACTAGTTTGAGAGATACGGCCAATGCACGGACTTGTAAATGCTGGTGGAGGTTGAAAGAAAATGATAGTCTCTGGGCAAGATTTTTAAGAGCCAAATATGAAGTGAATAAAAGTGTCTTCACAGACAATAAGGTCTCCAAGACCTATAAATTAATGCTAAAATAGAAGGACTTAGTAGATATGCACTAAAGATTAAACAAGAGCGGGTGGAAATAGACTTTAAATGCAAAAAGTAACTTTACAATGAAAATGGCAAAAATAATAGTAAGAAACACAAGTAAAACCCTACCTATCTACAAATCTGTTTGAGAAAGTGAGGCCCCATAAAAAATAAAAACCTTTATGTGGAAGGTTCTTTCAAATGCTATCCCAGTAGATGAAAATACACAAGCAAAAGGAATACGATTAGCCTCAAAATGTTTTGCTGCTCCTCATCAATGGAAAACACAGAACATTTGTTCTCCCAAGGCAAAATTGCTAGAGAAGCGTGGAAACAACTAGAAGATCTCACAAATATCAGGCATAATGAGGTATGTCTAAAGGCCATACTTTCAAGCTAGAGTAAGCATACCACTAGGAACAAAATTCTCAAATGGACTAAAAGTAACTTGCCACACATAGCAATCTAGTGAATATGAAAAGCCAGAAATAAAAGCAGATTTGACACAATCCCTATGAATACAAAATATATCTTAGAAGATATAAAAAAAGAGCTCACAAATTTATCCATTTCCAAGCCAATAAAAGTCAAATATGGAAGTGGAAGGTAACACAGATAACACATAGAAGCTTCATGTGAAAAAAATAAAGTGGAAAATAATTCAAATCACTAAATGGAATAAGCCGTCACATGATAAGCAAGCGCTTAACACAGATGATAGCTTTTAATAAAGAATTGAGAGTGGTAGGAGGAAGATGAGTAATTAAAAATATGGAAGGAAGGACAATAAAGGTTTTCAAAATGAGCGGCAAGGTAGCCTCAGTTTTGCATACAAAAATTCGAGCTCTACATAAAGGATTACAAATATGCAAGTAGAGGTGTCAAACGGGCCGGCCCGACACAAGACACGGCATGATTCAGCCGTGCTTGGCCTGGCACTGCACGCTATAGTGCCGTGCTCAGTCCCGTGCCTAACACACGCTCGGCACCGCTAGTGTTGTGCTGGACTGAGAAAATTCGGCCCGCGTGCCGTGCTAGGCATGACATGAGAGCCTGGCATGGGGGCACGACACACGTGACCATGCATTGAGCATGGTCATGGTGAGCTGATGCCCGACGAGCAAGGCTAGCCACCAAACCCCGAAAGAGCGATGGCGGCACGAGGCATGGGGGAGCACCCTGAAATCCTAATTTTTTTTAAAAAAATAGGGGTTTGGCCCAACCCGAACCGGGCCGAACCCAGCAGATTTTGGGCTGCGGGCCCGTGCCAGGCCCGACCTCACAGAACTGTGTTGGGCCGGCTCGGCATGACGCTCTTGACACCTCTATCTATAAGGAATGAAAATTCAAAAATATCCAAATTCAAGATGACTCAAGCTTATTAGTGGGTCTAGCATCAAAAAGGCTATACATGTGGAGATACAAAGACAGATAGATAATATTAGAAATCTAATGAAGGAATTGAAAGTAACAACATCACACATATATAAGGAAGCAAACTTGTTAGCAAATAAGCTAGTAAAAGAAGGGTTAAGAAAGGGTATAAAAGTTTTTGAAAGTGAGATATACCGGATAGATTTAAAGGGCTAGAAAAGCTGGACAGAATGGGTTGTCCAGACGTTAGAGCACACAAAACAGCAAATGGTAACTATAAAATGAATGGGGCATCCTTAAGGGTAGGAATAATTTCATAAATAAGAACACTAGATAAGTACTTGGAAGAATCCTTTTGTACAGGAAACGTTTTACAAGAGAGCACATGGGGTGAAACCATAGCAATAATAGCCTGATAAGGGCTAGATAGACAGGAGGGAAAATGTCAGGCAGACAAGGAATGCATCATTTTAGGAGGGATAAGAAGGATAAGGTAGCTCAAAAGGAAGGGGAAAGGTGGGAAAGGTAAGAATAACATGGAGCAGCCACATTCAAGTGGAGAAGAAAGGCTGGTAAGATTTTGCAGATTTACTTGTTGGGTCGAGGGAAAGGTATAAAGTGGAACTAGATTGATTGATGATGCTGACCTTAATGGCTTACAAGGATTGCTGTTTTCTATTTTGCTGTGTGTTCTATTATTTTATGGATAAAATTTAATATTATTTCCTGTTGGATATGGGAATGAGCTATGTGCTTTGGTATTTATTTGTTGTGCTCTTGCGGTGGACGTTTTAGTTAGACTGATGTAGGATTTGTTGAGGTGCTCTCTCTGCTGGAGTGATATCAAGACCACAGGATAAGGGTGGTCTGATAATAGGAGAAGGGCAAACAGGATGACCGCAAAAAGCTGTAGCCTAAATAGACACAAGACACATTATAAACTCTTGTGTTATTCTTTTTTTTCTTGTGTTGCTGTGCTTGGGTTTTTTGTCTGGAATGTAGGCAGAGAGTTGGATATAAGCATCAATTAATGATCATAAAAATAGAAAGGCAGAAAAGAGGATCTAAAGAAGACTTAAACCAGTCGGAACTAATGCTAAAGCTAGCTGGAAAAAACAAATAAAAGAGACACTAGAAATTGCAACATGTCACAACAGCTAGAGAATCATCACATAAGGCTAAGTTAGGCAAGGAGCTTGGCATGAACATTAATCGGAGCAAGAAGGGGCAGAAGCAGAAAAAGAGGAAAGTAAAAAGATAATAAAGCAGCCTGATACCATGACAAAGTAGATAGAAAGGCAGAAAAAAGATGTCGACAAAATACATACTTATACATTAAAAACACAACAGAATCAAAATAGTAAGGCTGAATAAGGGGTCATCAGAGGCAGGCCAGAGGAATAGTCATCACAGAAGGCTGAAAATAGATGAAGGAAACAAAATGGAAGTTTTTTGTATCACTCCAAAAATACAGAAGCAAGCAGTTTTTTTAAATTCATCTTTAAGGCCATGCATTAATAAAGTTATTTTTTTATTCAAGTCCTTATTGTGTAAGGCAATATTTGTTGCAAGTAATTTGAAAGACTCTTATGTAATCATGGTTTTCCTCCACCAAAGGTGGAGGCTTCAAATAATAAAATATCATTTTATAAAAAAAAAGAAGAATAAGAAGAATATGACAAATAAAAAGAATAAAAAGAATTAGAAAATTAAGAAAAATAAGATGAATTAGTCGAAGAAGAAGTATAAGATGAATAGGATGGATAAGATTAATAAGAAGATTAAAAAAAATAAGAAAAATAAAAAAAATAAGAAAAAAAAAGAATGAAAAGAATGAAAAGAATGAAAAGAATGAAAAGAATGAAAAGAATGAAAAGAATGAAAGAATAAAAGAATGAAAAAAAGAATAAAAGAATAAAAAGAATAAAAAGAATAAAAAGAATAAAAGAATAAAAAGAAAAAAAGAATAAAATAATAAAGAAAAAAAAAAAGAAAAGAGAAATAAAAAGGACGAAGAATAAGAAAATAAACAAGAAAATAATAAGACTATACGAATAAGAAATTAAAAGAATAAGAAAAATAGAGGACAAAGATAAAATAAAAAGATAGTAAAGAATTAGAAGAATATGAACAGAAGAACAAGAAGAAACAGAGATAAGAGAATATAAGAAGAAATATAAAGAGAAGAAGGAATGAATAAAGAATAAGAAGAATAAAAAGAATAA
>JAREIK010002316.1:28750-46724 GCA_029783825.1 Sapria himalayana | reverse complement strand
CAGACAAATAGATAGATAAATAGAATGATATTTAGATTTGCAAATAGATAGATAGATAGACAAATAGATAGACATATAGATAGACACATAGATTCATACATAGATAGACAGATAGATATAGATAGATAGATGATTGATTGAGAGACACATAATACATAGATAGATAGATTGATTGATTGACATATTAATAGATATTTTAAGAGTCAGAATGATAGATAGAGTTATAGATAGATTGATGCACAGTTTCATATACAATTTGATTGAGAGAGATTTAATATAAATAGGCAATTAAAGACAGATACATAAATATATTTGTAGATATAAAGAAAGAATGATATAATGATACATAGATAAGCATATAGATAGATAGATAAATAGATAGGTAGAAAGATAGATATATAGATAGACAAATAGATAGTAGAAAGATAGATATATAGATAGACAAATAGATAGAAAAATAGATAGACAAATAAATAGACTGATAGATAGACAGATAGATAGATAACAAATTACAAAGATAGATAGACAGATAGATAATTAATAGATAGATGATTGATAGACGATACTTATATAAGAGCGGAAAGGAATATATTTAGACAGAGAAATACACAGATATATAGACAGATAGATAAATAGATAGAAAAATAGTCAGACATCCAAATAGATAGATAGACAAATAGATAGATAGTTAGACAGACAGACCAACAGATAGAAGATAGATATATATATAAATAGATAGATTAGATATATATACAAATAATAGATAGATAGGACAACAAATAGTTAGGTAGATAGGTAGATAGATGGGCAGAAAAATAGACAAATAGATAAATAAATTGATAGACACATAGATAGATACATAAATAGTTTTATAGACACATTGATGATAGATTGATAGAGAATAGGTAGATTATTGATAAATAAATTGATAGGTAGAATGATATAAAGATAGACATATAGATAGATAGATAGATAGATAAATAAACAATTAGATAAATAGATAGATAGACAGGTAGATAGATAAATAGAAAGAAAGAAAGAAAGATAGTCATATAGATAGAGAGAAAGATATATGAAAGATAGACAAATAGATAGACAGAAAGATTTATAGATAGATAGATAGACAACATATAGATGGATAGATAGACAGATAGATATATAGATTGATAGATGATTAGATACATAGATAGAAAATTAGATACATAGATAGATAGATAGATAGATAGACATACAAATAGATATATGGATAAACAGACAGACAAATAGATAGATAATTAGATAGATAATTAGATAGATAGTTAGATAAACAGATAAATAGATAGATAGATAGATAGATAGTAAGATAGATAGAAAGATTTATTGTTTGATAGGCAAATTAATAGATAGATTTATAGATACCTTAATTGATAGATTGATACACAATTTGATATAAAAATTGATATAGAGATTGATAGATAGAAAGATATATAGATTGAAAGACAGGTAGATAAATAGATTACTAGATAGATTGATAGAAAAATAGATACATAAATAAGTAGATAGATATTTAGATGAATCGATAGACAAATTTTTAAAAAGATAGATAAATAGACAATTAGATCAGATAGATACATAGTCATAATGATAGATAGATAAATAGATATATATATATACAAATAGATATTCAAATCGACAGATAGATAGATACATAGATAGATAGATAGATAGATAGATACATAGATAGTCATATAAATAGACAGATAGATAGATGTATATAAAGACATATAGATAGATAGATAGATCAATAGGTTGATAGTCAGATAGATAGATAGATAAATATTTAGTTAAATTGATAGATAGTTAGTCACATAGATAGAAAGATTGATAGACAAATACATAGATAGATACATAAACAAATAGGTAGATAGATTGAAAAATAGATTGAAAGATTGATAGATAAATAGATAGATAAACATACAAATATTTATGCAGGCAAATTGTCAGGTAGATAGATAGTTAGGCAGATTGACAATTAGAAAGAGTAATAGATATCTAGACAGATAGATAAACAGTCAGACAACCAGACACACACACATACAGATAGATAGACTAACTAACAAATAGATAGATAGATGGATAGTCAGACAAACAGACAAATAGATAGATAAAAATTTTGACAAATAGATTGATAGATACATTGATAAATAAATAGGCAGATTAATTGATAAATAGATTGATATAATGAAATATAGATAGGTAGATAGATAAATAAATCATCAAATAGATAGATAAATAGATAGATAGATCGATAGATATATTAATACACATATAAATAAATAGATAGATAGACAGATAGATAAAAAGATATATCGATAGATAGACATATATATGGACCAATATATATTCATATTGTTAGAAACATTGATAGATAGATTGATAAATAGATATATAGATAGATTGATAGATGGATTGATATATAGATTAATAGAAAGATATATATATATATATATATATATATATATATATATATAAAGATATATAGATAAATAGATAGATAGACAGATAGAAAGAAAGATAGATAGATAAATAGATAGGTAGATAGTTAGTTAGTTAGATAGAAATATAGAAAGATAGATAGATAGACAGATTTATAGATAGATATTTAGATAGATATATATAAAGATAGATAGATAAATTAATAGATAGACAGATATTAGATTGATTGAGAGATAGATAGATAAACAAATAGATAGATTGTGATAGATAGACAGTGATAGATAGAAAGATATATAGACTGATTGATAAATAAATAGATAGATATATAGATAGACAGATAGATAGATAGACATACTAATTGATTGATTATTAGATAAATAGAAGAGATAGATACATAGAAAAATAGAAAAATAGTCAAATAGATAGATACATAGATATATAAATATATAGATGGCCATATAGACAGATAGACAAATAGATATATACATAGATAAATAGATATATAGATAGATAGACACATACTCTATAAGAAATTATCAGTTTAGCTATGAAAATTTGCTAGGCAAATAATCCCTGGCTAATTTCGAAGGGATTAGCAAGGTAATAGCAAGATATGTTTGATTTTATATCGAATGAATAATTTGTGATGGATTTTTGATGGAATAGTGATAAAAATTTTCGATGGAAAAATATATCTAGCCAATATTGTCTTAGATTTTTCTACAAAGATTGGTGGAAAATTTATCAATGAATTTATTGATGGATTTTTCCTACCTAATTAGCTCCAGAAAAAATCCCTCACTAAATAATTATTTTGAAATTTATTTTTAGAATTTAATATTAATAGCCATGCTTTAAAATTTTAAAAATCAGAGGCTGGCATTTTGAATTATGGCAATAGATTTTTAAAAATTTGCATATGCCGGCATTGGGAATGATGACTATTTTGAATTATGGCGTGCTCCTCTCCACCAAACCTTGCAGCTGCAAACAATTCAGCATTTGCATATTATATAGAAATCTTCATAAGTCTTTTAATTATCCACATCTCAAGTGCAAAAAATTAAATTATAGGATACATAGATTCTATTGTATCCAACTGAAAAATTTACAAAATAAATTAAAACCATATCTTAAGCTAAAACATACACACATGAGTTCTAATCATCCAACAAATACATAAGCATGCTAAGTATCAAATCATATCTATGATGCAGAACTAGCAATCTTCTCCCAGGTCCCACATAAAGAGTTGCAGGTGTCTCCAGCCTTTTTTTGTGCATAGTCAACAAGTGCTCTCACAATCTAATCTCATGTATGAACAATCTCTCGGAGATATTGGTTGTGGGAGGCATCATACTGAGTGGCTCAAACTTGATTTCACCTTGGCAACAAAATTTGTACCCTCCATTCTGTTTCAATCAAAACACACAAAACATCACATGCAACAAAAAATAGATAAGCATATTTATTTAAAAGACTTGAAGAAGATAAATTTAACACACACCCAACTTTAGCAAGAATTGTGTCCAAGATGATCGGAGAATATCTTGGATAATAAGAAGGAACAAGCACTTTTAGAGGAATTGTGTCAATATGGGGGTAGGAAAGATGATGCGTCAATTTGAGTGGGTATGTAAGGTGATATGCAGGTGTGTGGGGGTATAAACATCTTGAATGAGGAGTAAAGAGTAGGCATTGTTGGCTCGAAGTGTTCCTAAACAACTCTCACTAATTGAACCATGACCTAACCCACCATCTCTAGCATGATCTTTATGATCAATTCCCGCTCTCCCTCTCCCTCTACCTCGAATGGGATGCATACGTGATGGTGTTGACTACACCGGAGGTTTAATAAATGGTTCATGTGATGTCGAAGATTTCTTAGTGTACCTAGAAATATGATGGTCTTCACCAATCTGGTGTAACACCGATCGGGCAATATGATGTATGTCACATAAAGCACCAAGGGTATCAACACGAGAACGAATGGTTATGCCAACCATAGCAGCAATCTGAGTGAACCAAAGAAAGAATTATAATTACAAATCTAATTATTAAAAATTACGTAAAATATTTTAGAAACACATGACTCTAACTTACCAAAAGATCCATACTACCGGCTGTAGTATGGAACCCCATATCATCTCTATAAAGTAATGGTGTCATAAAACATCGTGTAATATAAGAATACCACTGCATGTATAGATAATGAAAGTCCATTAAATCTACCATAGGGGGTGAAGTGATAAATTTAGCCACTCATGTCTCCTATAATTCTATGTACGTTGCATGATACATCACCCAATCGCACTGGTATCATCCACGTGCATCCATTGCATGCAACTGCTGCTCGTAAGAGCAAGCTGGAGATATCTCTTGAAGCATCCCAAAATGGTGCAGGACTTTATCTGGATGATGCCACTCAACAATCTTGAAACAAATAAGCTATGACATCATCTGCTAGATGTCTTGATTAGCTAAGCAGATATATGGGAGCTGATCAAGTAACTCTCCCACATATGGTTGCCATGACACCTACACGTGAACACATAATATCAATAAATTTTACAATAATATGATTATAATTAATATATAACCATATAATTTTACATAAACATTACCTGATCAGGAGTCTGTGCATCTAGCTGATCTCGGTTTAGGAGTACACCCGATGGGTTATGCACCCATGTCAAAGGTACTCTTCATCTACACCCTAGTGTAAGAGCTAGCTCTACCTTTGGCTTTGCCAGAAATTGAGCTGGTAATCCATTGCGAATAGCCTCAGGTAGGTCACCATCCCCAAAATCGACATCAGCATCGTGTACGGCATGAGTGGGTGGTGGTGCTATATCTGCTTGTGGTTGCCCAAAATTGGGTAGCCCAACATGAAGCCTCTCCCAAGACCATAGCTGAATACAAAATAATGAGGTGGGTCATAATATTGTAATTTTTATTTGCGTTAAGAAAAATATGATAAGTCATCCATACATAACAATACACATTCTCATTTATTACATACCTGTATGAGTATAATAAAACTGCTAATACCATAGCTATGATTTAAGCTATCTCAGCATAACTCATGGTATGTATGTGCTAGTACTGCACCACCCCAACTATATATCGCAGTATTCATCAAATCTCAAAGTAGTGAGAGAAAGAACATGAGAACATACACACCCTTCTTGTCCACTAACAAGAAGGATCCAATAAGCACTAATATGAACCCACATGCACAACGCTCTAATGTGACCTCATCTACAATAGGTGGTGGGGTGTATAACTAGATACATAACCACCACAAGGAGATTGTGGCTCCTCTAATAGCATCGTTGGATGGGATGACACCGAGAAACTCCACGCACAACACTGCCACATCGAACACATATGTTCCAGTGACTATTGGGTCATGGATACGAAGGCCAAGGAGGATGGCAACATCCTATAAAATAATCATCTTCTCTCCTACTAGCACATGAAATGTGTGTGTCTCGGGCCACCATCTCTCGATGAGTGAGGTGATAAGTGGCCAATCGATCGCAATGTGGCCCAAATGATATATACCATAAAATCTAGCCCTACTCATGTATGGCTGAATCCAAATATCCATCCTCCACATAGTCATCAAGGCTCTCATCTGTTGTCGAGGGCAAAGGATCTTTTGAAGCTATAAGTAAGGAAACAACCAAATTTAAAAGTGATTATGTATAAATTACACATTAAAACTACTAATAGTAATTTCTAATAAATAAATTATGAACCTGTTCTGTATATAGATGGATAGATAGACAGATAGACAGATAGACAGATGACAGATAGACAGATAGATAGAATAATAGACAGATAGATAGATAAATAGATAAATAGACATATGATAGATAAATAGACAAATCGATAGATAGACAAATAGATAGATATATAGATAGATAGATAGATAGATAAACTGATAGATAGACAAATAGACTAACATATAACCGATATAAACAAAGATAGATATATAGACATATAGGTAGAAAAATATATCGATTAATTGATAAATATATAGATTAATAGATTGATTGATATACTGATAGACAAATAAATAGACAGATAGATAGACTTATAGATATACAGATAAAAGATAGATAAATAGACAGACAGATACAAAGATAGATAGATTGATTGATTGATATCTAGCTAGATAGATAGACATACAATTAGATAGACAAATACACATATATAAAGATAGATAGATAGACAGATAGAAAAATAAATAGAAAGATAGATACACATATTGATATATAGATTGGTAGACAAAAAGCTAGACAGATAAATAGATAAATAGATAGATTGATTGTTAGACAGATTAATAGATAGACTAATAGATAGACTGATAAATACATAAAAAGATAGTTAGATAGATAGACAACCAGACAGGCAGATAGATATATAAATAGATAGATAAACATATAGATAGACATATAGATAGACCAATAAATTAATAGACAAATAAATAGAAAGATAGATAGACACATTGAAAGACAAATAGATAAATAGATAGAAAGATAGAGATCGATAGACAGACAAACAGATAGATAGATAGTCAGATTGTGACACCCAATCCACATGGTGTCTCATTCCATTCCATGACACAACAAAATGTGAAATAAAATAATATTTTCTCAAATGTAACATATATTTTGTTTCCAATTTATTTGCATAGTGAAATAAAAACACATAATCTTTTATTCAGGTAACAAAGGTTTTCCTTCATATGTGCGATCCCACATGTGGGTTTGTCATCTATCCTGTACTTGTACCTGAATGGAGTCGCACAACGGAGTGAGCAAAGCTTAGTAAAGGAAAACTCTTACAGGGCTACTCCTAGAGGTGTCAAACAGGCCGGGACGGGTCGACCGGGCACATTTTTTAGGGCACGGTCGTGCTTCCGTGCCGGGCCGTGCACGGCACGGTTTAAAAAAAACCGAGCCCGGCACGGCACGCAGGCACGGCGGGCCGTGCCATGCCTTGCATGGCCCGTACTGACTTGCATGTCCATACGGGACACCCCGCACGGGACAAACCCGTGCCGGTGTGCCGTGTTGCAGGCCGATCCGTGCTGGGTCAGGTACGGCACAGGTCAGGCATGGCACGGCACGGCTCGTGCCTAACCCGGGCACGGAATTTTTCCGTGCCGTGCCTCGTGCCGGGCCTGGCCAGCCCGGCCCGGTTGACACCTCTAGCTACTCCCTATCAAAATGCACATTAAACATCATGCACATATATTTCAACACCCACTAAAATACAATGTTTATATGATTGAAATTATAGATGAAATATTTATATGCCCATATTCTTGAGTCCCATCGACTTCCTCACACATGCCGAGGCCAAATGTAATATATTTTATATATATATATATATATGTGTGTGTGTGTGTGTGTGTGTGTGTGTGTGTGTGTGTGTGTGTATATATATATATATATATATATATATATATATATATATATCTATAGAAATATTTATTTTTTTTTTGGAATTATTCTGAAAAATATGGCTCTCCTCCAAAAAATAATATTGGACATTCTCCGAACAAAATATGCTTTCTTTGGAATTACTCCAAGATATATGAACCTCATTTGAAAAACTCTATTGGATATTTTGCGATAAAATATTTTTTTTTCGATATTTTTCAAAAATAACCACGTAACTTAACCTTGAAGTTGTCCCAATTCGAGTTCACATATTTATAATAGCCATGCTTCTGAAAAAATATTACACAACTCAGTCAGGACATTGTTCCAATTTGAGTTGGCAAATTACAATACATATACCTTTATATGTATATATATATCATGCAGCCTCCGATTTACATGGAATTTTCTCGCGCACATGAAAACCAAATATGCCATTTACAATTAAAAATTACATTCTAGACACATTTATAACAATCCAGATCCAATACACACTATAATATATTTTACTAACCAAATCCTAAAATATTTTCACCAATTAACCATTCCCAATGTAATTTCTAACTATTCGAATTAAAAAATAAAATATGATCATTTATATCATTTAAATAGAAAAAAATTTGGATATGTGAAAATTACTACCACTCGGAATATATTATAAAAACTTTATAAATTTGATATCAAACTAAAAATCTCATCGTATAGAGCAATTTTATTCCTTGGATTATTCTATTCCTAAACCAGTTTTAATCCATTATGAACAAAAGAAAATCAATGAATCTTTTATTTTTTTTTCATTCGCACTGTATCTCTCTCTTCGCGATAGAGAGATAAACATATAGAAAGTTATATACATAGATAGATAGACACATATATAGATAGACAAATATATATATATATATATATATATATATATATATAGACATATAGAAATAGAGATAGATAGATTGATATATTGATAGATAAACATATAGAAAGAGTTACATATATAGATATTTAAATATATAAATATATAAATATATAAATATATAGATAGACAAATAGATCGATAGATTGATAGATAAATAAATAAATAGAAAATAGACAATTAGACAAATAGACAAATAGACATATACATAGATAGCTAAATAGATATAAAGATAGATTGGCAGATTGTCATTTTGACAGATAGACATATAGATGGATTGAGAGTTAGATAGACATATTAATATATAGAAAGTTAGATAGATAAATAGATAAATAGATAGACCGACAGATAAATAGAAAGATATATAAAGATTTAGATATATAGATATATAAATATAGAGATAGACTAATATAAAGATATATGGATATAACAATAGACAGATAGATATATATCCAAATTTACAATTAAATTTTTAAAATGATTTACAAATAGTTTAAAAGGCTAATAGATAGATATACATATTGATATATTGAAAGAAAGATAAATAGTTAAATAGATATATAGATAGTTATATAGATAGATATTTATGTAAAGAGATATACATTTAGACACATAGACACATATGCACATAGATACATGAAGACATAGATACATAGATAGATTGACATATAGACAAATATACAGATAGACAAATAGGCATATAAATAGATATATAAATAGACATATAGACAAATATACAGATAGACCAATAGATTGAAAGATAGATAGATAAAAAAATAGATATCTAGATTGATAGATAGATCATAAAATTAATAGATAGATAGGAAAATAGAGAGATAGACAGATATACATATAGATAGATAGACACAATGATAGATACATGGAAAGAAAGACAAATATATAGATATACATATAGATAGATTGTCACAATGATAGATAGATTGAAATAAAGATAGATAGATAGATATACAAATAAATAAATAGACTAATAGATACACAAATAAATAGTTAGTTTTACAAATAGATAGATACACAAATAGGTAGATAGGCAGATATGTAGATAATCACATATAGATAGATAAATATACAGATAGACATATAAATTGATATATAGACAAATAAACAAATAGATAGATTGACATATAGATAGATAAATAAATATATAGACAAATAGATAGATAGGCTGATAGCCAAATAGATATATATTTATTTATACACATATAAAGAGATAGAATGGTAGTCAGATAGATTGAAAATTAGATAGGCATATAGACAAATAGACATATAGACATATAGATATACAAATTGATAGATAGATAGAAAGATAGATTAATTGATAGATAAATATATAGGCAGATAGATAAACAAATAGTTAAACATACAGATAGATAGATAGATAGATAGAGTTATTTAGATAGATAGATAGACAAATCGATACATAATTTTTATTGACAGATAGATAGATAGTTAGATATATGGATAAATAAATAGATAGATAGATATATAGATAGTTAGATAGGTAGATAGATAGATAGATAGACTAAAAGATAGACAAATATATATATATATATATATATAGATAGTTAGTTAGTTAGTTAGATAGATTGTTAAACTGATATATAGAGAGATAAATAGACAGATAAATAAAGAGATGGAAAGATAGATGGATAAAAAAAAGAAAGATAGTTGGATATATAGATGGATAGATAGACTGGTAGATAAACACATACATATATATATATATATATATATATATTATATATATATATATATATATATGTGTGTGTGTGTGTGTGTGTGTGTGTGTGTGTGTGTGTGTGTGTGTGGATAGATATACAAATTGATAAATATATATGTAGATTGATAGATAGATAGGTAGGTAGGTAGATAGATAGACATATATATAGATAGATATTTAAATTGATATATCAATTGAAAGATAGTTTGATAGACATATTGATAGGAAGATTGATATACATATAGATAGATAGATAGACAAATTGAAATATAGTCATATAGATAGATAAATAGTTAGACAAATAAATAGATAGATAGATCGATAGATAGTCCTATATATATTTATAAAAGATATAATGATATATAGATTAAAATATGGATAAATAGATAGACATATAAATAGACATTAAGAATATACATATAGATAGACAAATAGATTGATAGGTAAACAAATAGAGAAATAGCGAGTTATTTAGATAGATATATAGATATATACATATAGATAGATAGATAGACATATAGACACACAAATAGATAGAAAGATATATAAACAGATTAACAGACAAATAGATAGATATATATACACACACAAATAGGCAGAGTGATAGATAAATAAATTGAAAGATGGAAATACAAATAGATAAACATGCAACTTGACAACAAATAGATAGACATATAGACAAATACATTGATAGACAATTATAAAGATAGTTAGATAGATAAACACACATATAGATACATAGAAAGTTTGACAGATAGATAGACAAATAAATAAAGAGATATATATACAAATAGATATACAAATAGATATACATATAGATATATCCTTAAATAGACTTATAGATAGATAGATTGATAGATAAAAAAATAGATAGATTGATAGATAGAAAAATAGATAGATACATAGATACATAGAAATATAGACAAAAAAATAATTAGATAAATAGATAGACAAATAGATATATAGCCAATTAGATATACTAATATATAGACATATAAATAAATAGATTGATAGATTTATTGATAGATAGATAGATAGATTAATTGATTGATAGATAAATAGATTGATAGATAGACAAATTGATATATAAATTATTGATAGATTAATAGACATATTGAAAGTTAGATAAATAGACTGATTATTAGAAAGATAGATAGACTGAAAGATAGAGATACATAGATATATAGATATAAAGATAGATATATAGATAGATAGATAGAATAATATAGTGATAGATAAATAGATAGATAGATTGACATATAAATGTACAGATATATAGATAGATAGAAAAATAGATAGATAGATCAAAAGACAAATAGATATAGAGATAGATATATAGATACTTAGATAGTTAGATAGATAAATAGATAGATAGTTAGAAAAGATAGATAGATATATAGACAGATAGAAAGATATATAATTAGACAAATTGTTAGACTAAAAGATAGATAAATAGATATACAATTAAATAGTTAGATAGATTGACAGATAAATAAAAAGATAGACAAACAGAAAGATAGACAGAAATAAAGATAGATTGATAGATAAATAGATGGACAAATAGATTAACAAATAGATAGATAGATAGATAGATCGATAGACAGACAGATAAATAAATAGATAGATAAAAATATTGATAGACAGACAGACAGATAGATAAATATATAGACAAATAGATATATAGATAAATAGATAGACAGATAGATAGATAGATAGGCAGACAAATAGATAGATAGATCGATAGACACATAAATAGGCAGATTGAATGATAGACATATATAAAAATAGTAAATAGATAGATAGACTAATAAACAGATAGATAGTTAAATAAATAGATAGATAAACACATAGACAAAAAAGAGACATAGACATATAGACAGATAGAAAGATAGATAGATAAATAGATAGATATATAAACAAATAGACAAATATATAGTTATATATATATATATATAATAGACAAATATATAAACAAAATGATAGTTAGATAGATGGATAAATTAATATATGGATAGATAGATAGATAGACGGATAAATAGATAGACAGATGAAAAGATCGATAGATAGACAAATAGTCACTTAAAGAGATTGAGAGATAGATAGATAGGCATATAGACTGATAGATATATAGATAAATACAAACATAGCATATAGACAGAGAGATATTAGTCAGATAGATAAATAGACATATAGATAGATAGATAAATAGATAGAAAAGAAATAGATAGAGAGATAAATAAATAGATATATCGACAAACAAATAGATAGATAGATAAATAGATCGATAGTTAGATAGATAAATAGATAGATATAAAGATATAGAGATAGTTATATAGATAGATAGACAAATAGATACATAGATTGATAGAGAGACAAATATAAAAATAGACATATAGACAAATAGAAAGATATATAGATAGTTAGGAAAATAGAGAGATGGATTGATATATTGATAGATTGATAGATAGTTAGACAAATAGACAGATAGAAAGATAGATAGATAGATTGATAGTTAGTTATCCATATAGAATGTTAGATTGTTAGCTAATATATTGATAGAAAGATAAACATATAGAAAGTTATATAATTAGATAGATAGAAAAATATATTTATAGACAGATAGAAATAAAGAAACAAAGATAGATATATAGATAGATAAACAGATAGATTCATATATAGATATAAAAAAGTTACATATATAGATATTTAGATATATAAATATATAAATATATAGATAGACTAATAGATAGATAGATAGATAGATAGACAAATAGACAGATAGACAGATAAACAAATAGACAAATATACAAATACATAGATAGCTAAATATATAGAGAGATAGATTGACAGATTGACATTTTTATAGATCGACATTTTGACAGATAGACAAATAGATGGATAGAGAGCTAGATCGACATATTAATATATAGAAAGATAGATAGATAAATAGATAAATAGATAGACCGATAGATAAATAGAAAGATATAAAGAGATTTAGATGTATAGATATATAAATATAGAGATAGACTAATGTATAGATATATAGATATAACAATATACAGATAGATAAATATCCAAATTTATACGTAAACTTATACAATGATTGACAAATAGTTCGATAGGCTGATAGATAGATATACAGATTGATATATTGAAAGAAAGTTAAATAGATAGATAGATATATAGATTGTTATATAGATAGATATTTATATAAAGAGATATACATTTAGACACATAAACACATATAAATATAGATAGATAAAGACATAGATACATTAATAGATTGACATAATGATAGATATACAAATATACAAGTAGGCATATATATAGATATATAAATAAACATATAGAAAAATATACTGATAGATAGATAGATTGAAAGATAGATATATAGAAAATAGAAAGATAGATAGATCATAAAATTGATAGATAGATAGGCAAATAGTGAGATAGACAGATATACATATAGATAGACATGCACAATGATAGATAGATGGAAAGAAAGATAGATATATAGATATACATATAGATAGATAGTCACAATGATAGATAGATGGAAATAAAGAAAGATAGATAGATATACAAATAAATAAATAGACTATTAGATAGACAAATAAATAGTTAGTTAGGTTTATAAATAGATAGATAGGCAGATAGGAAGATAAGTAGATAATCACATATAGATAAACAAATAGACACAGCCATATAAATTGATATATAGACAAATAAACAAAAAGATAGATTGACCTATAGGTAGATAAAGCAATAGATAGATAAGCAAATAGGCAGATAGATAGATATATATATATATATATGTATACACATATAGAGAGATAAAATGATAGTCAGATAGATTGAAAATTAGATAGGCATATAGACAGATGAACAAATAAACATATAGATAGATAAACATATAGTCAGATAGACTGAAAGATTAATAGATATATAGATAGATATATGATACAAAGATAAATAGATAGATGGATAGATATACAGATAGATATATTTATAGATAGGTAGATAAATAGATAGACTAATTGTCTGATTTATAGAAAGATAATTTGATATCTAGATAGATACATAGGCCGATAGAAGAAAGAAATAAAAATATACATATAGATTGATAGATACATAGATAGATAGACACATAGATAAATAGATAGATAGATAAACACACACACACACACACACACACACACACACACACATATATATATATATATATATATATATTGATAGATATATATATAGATTGATAGCCAGACACACAGACAGACACACAAACAGATAGATAGATAGATAGATAGATAGATAGAAAGGATAGATAGATATATAGATAGTTAAACTGAAAGACAGATTGATATAGAGATAGATATATATATAGAAATATTGAAAGATATATAGATAGATTGATAGATACATAAACACATAGAAAGATAGATAGATAGACATATATATTGATAGAATGATACTCATATAAATAGATAGATAGACAGATAGATATATAAATAGATAGATAGAAAAATATAAGGAAAGAAAGATATATATGAAGAAAAACAGATATATATATATATATAATGATACATAGCTGGATAGAGATATTGACAAATAAAAAGATAGATAGATAGACAAATAGATTATTAAACAGATAGAAAGATAGACAAACAGACAGACAGACAGACAGATAGATATATAAAAATATAAATAGATATAGATATAGATAGATATATAAATATATATATATTGATTCTTAAATAGATTGATAGACAAATAGACAAATATATAGATTTACAGATGCATAGATAGATAAATAGATAATTAGACAAATAGAAAGATAGAAAGATAGATAGAAAACATAATAATAGAAATACAAATAAATAGATATACATTTTGACAGATAGATAGACTAACAGATAGATATATATACAGATAGGTAGATGGAAAGATATAAAGATATAAATATAAAGATATATAGATAGACAAATAGAAAGATCGATATATAGATAGATAGACACATAAACACATAGATGCATAAAAAGATAGATAATTAGATAGACAAATAAATAGATAGACATATTGATAGATTGACAAGTAAAGAAATAATTGAATAGTAAAATAGATAGATAGATAGATAAATAGATAGAGAGATAGACAAATAGATAGATAGATAGATAGATAGGTTGGTAGACAAAGAGATAGAAAGAAAGATAGTTAGATAGATAAAAAGATAGTTAGACAAATAGACAAATGGAATGAAGTATATACAATGATTTATGGAAAAAGATAGATAGAAAAATAGATAGATAAATTATAGTCCTATAGACAAATAGATAAATAGACAAATAGATAGATATAAATATGTATATTGAAAGATATTTAGGTAAATAGCTAGATAGATAGATAGATAGATAGACAAATATATCGATAACCAAAAAGTTATATAGCCAAATTGAAAGATAGATAATTAGAGTGATATACTAAAAGACAACTAGAAAGAGGGATATATCAACAAATAGATTCATAGACATATATATAGATCAACAGATAAATAGATAGCAAATAGATAGATAGATAGAAAAATTTACAGAAAGATATATAGATAGACTGATAGATAGAGAGAAAGATAGACACATAGTTAGTTAGTTAGTGATATAGATAGTTAGATAAATTGATAGATAGATATACATTTAAAAAGATAGATAAATAGAAAAATATACATATAGAAAGATAGAGAGATAGACAGATTGACAAGATAGACAAATAGACATATAGACAAATGGAAATATATATAGATTGACATATATATAGATTAATAGACATAATGATAGAAAAATAGACAGCTAGACAAATAGAAAAATAGTCTTATAGATATATAAATAGAGAACAATTAGATAAATATACAGATAGATAGATTGATTGATCGATAGAAAAATAGATAGATAGACACATAGATAGATAGATAGACAGATATAAAGATAAACAAATAAGTTGGTAGATAGATAGACAAATAGATATAAAAATAGATAGATAAGTAGATATAAAGATAGATAGAAAGAAAGATATATATATTATATAGATAAATATATAGATAGTCAGATAGATAGACAAATAGATAAATATATAGATAGTCAGATAGAAAGACAGATAGATAAATATATAGATAGATAGATAGACAAATATATAAATTGACATTAAGCTGATAGTAAGATATCCAATTTTACAAATATACTTATAGGCAGATAGGCAAAAAGTTAGGTAGCTTGATAGATAGATAGATAGATAGATAGATAAATATTTAGATAGATAGAGAGAGAAAGATAGATATATAAACACAAAGAGAGATAAAAATAAAGACACATTGACAAATAGGAAAATAGACACATATACATATAGAAAAATACACTAATAAATAGATAAAGAAGTAGATAGACAAGCATATGAATAGATAGACAAATAGATAGATAGATAGATACTCAAATAGTTATATAGACAAATAGTCAAATAGATAGACATATAGATAAACAGATAGATAGATCGATGGATAAAAAAGATAGACAAATAAATCATCATAAAAATAAACAAATAGATAGATATTTAGATAGACAAATAGATATACACATAAACCATCAAAAAAATAGATAGATAGATAGACAAACAGACAGATAGATAGATAGATATATAGATATACAGATAGATAGATATACAGATAAATAGATAGATTGATAGACAAATAGATATATAAATAGATAGAGAGATAGACACATTGATACATAGACAAATAGACAAATAGATATATAAATAGATAAACATATAGACATATAGAGAAATAGACAAATAGGCAAATAGACACTTAGACACATTGACAAATAGACTGATAAATACATACAACGATAGATAGGCAAACATAAGAATAGATAGACAAATAGGTAGGAAAGAAAATAAATAAAACCATAGATAGATATATATACAAATAGAGAGATAGACTGATATTCTGATAGACAGATAGATAGATAGAAAGTTAAATTTTTAGAAAGATAGATAGAAAGGTAGACATTTAGAAAGATAGAAAGATAGACAAAAAGACTGATAGACTAATAGATAGATAGACACATAGCTAGATATAAAGATAGGCAAGTAGATAGTTAGAAATCTATATGAATAGAAAGATAGATAAATAAATATATAGATAGATAGGTAGACAAATAGATAGATATATTTATAAATAGATAGATAAACAGAGAGTTATATAGGTAGATAGTTAGATATAAAAAAAGAGAGATAGATAGATAGATATAATGGGAGTTTGATCTATAGATATATAGATATATAAATATATAGGTTGACTAATAAATAGATAGTTAGAGAGACAAATAGACAAACAAGACAGACAGATAAGGA
>JAREIK010002316.1:0-24237 GCA_029783825.1 Sapria himalayana | reverse complement strand
TCAAATAGATAGACAATCAAATAGTTAGACATATAGATAGAAAGATAGATAGACGCATTTATAGGAATATATTTAAACTAATAAATAGATTGATTGATAGATGGATAAATAGATAGATAGACAAATATTTAAACAAATAGACATGCAGATTTAAAGATGGATTATTAGATAGATTGATAGATAGTTTGATAAAAAGATTGATAGATAGACTGATAGATAGATAGATAGATCGATCGATAGATAGATAGACAGACACACAGATAGATAGATAAATATATATATAAATAGATAAACAAATAGATAGACTAATAGATAGATAAATAGATATATATATATATATATATATATATATATATATACATATAGATCGAAAGATAGAAAAGGAGATAGTCATACAAATAGATATATAGATAGATAGACATATAGATAGATAGAGAGATGGATAGACAATTAGATAAACTTAAAGATATACAGATTGATAAATATGTATATAAATAGATAGTTAGTCAAATAGATAGATAGATAGACAAATAGAAATACAAATAGATAGATTAATAGACAATTAGATAGAAATATATATATACAATTAGATAGAAAGATAGATAGACAGACAGATAAATAAATAAACAGATGAATAGATAGATATATAGATAGATAGATAAACACGTTGTTAGATAGATAGATAAAGAGTTAGAGAGAGATAGATAGATAGATAGATAATTTAGTAGATTATCATTTATCTGATAGATATATAGATAGATAAACATATAGATAAATATATCGACAAATAGATAGAGACAAAAGGACATATTAATAGATTGATTGACTGATTTATAATTAGATAGAAGTCAAATAGATACACAAATAAATAGATAGATAGACAGACATATAGTGAGACAAATATATAGATAGATTTATAGACATATAGAAATACATATTGATAGATTGAATAATAGATAGATAGATAGATGGATAAATAGATAGTTAGATAAACTTATAGATAGATAGACTATAGATAGATAGATAGATAGACAAATAGATAGATAGATAGATAGATAGATAAATAAATAATGAAATAGTTATAAATATTGATAAACAGATAGACATACAGATAGATAGATAAATAATTAGAGAGATAGTTATATTCACTCATAGATATATAAATATATATATATAGATAGATAGACATATTGATAGATCGAGAGATAGACAAATAGATAGAAAGATAAATAGACAAATAGATATATAGATAGATAGATACACATATATATGGATATATTGATATTTAGATAGATAGATAGATAAATTGTTAGAAAGATAAATAGACACATAGATAAACTAATAGATAGATAACTATAGAGATAAATAGATAGATAGATCGATCGATTGAAGGATAGATAGGTAGATAGACAGATAGATAGAAAAATAGATAGAAAAATGATAGATAGATGATATATAGATAGATAAATAGATCGATAGATAGATAGTTTGTTTGTTAGATAGAAAGATAATAGACATATAGATAAATAGAAATATACATAGATAGATATAAAGATAGATAGATAATTAAATATAAAGATAGGCAGCCTGACATATAGATAGATAGATAGATAAATAGATAGATAGACCGATATATAGATAGATAAATAGACTAATAGATAGATAGAAAAAAATATAGTTAGCTTGATAGAAAGATTGATAGACAGATAGACAGTACAAATAGATAGACAACTAGAAAGACATATCGATATATATAAATATAAATAAATATATAGATAGATAGATATTGAAATTGATATACATATTGATAAATGGATAGATAAATAGATAGATAGACAAAGAGATAGACAGATAAATAGATAAATATATAGATACATTGATAGATAGATTGAAGGACATATTGATAGTTAGATTGGATAGATAGTTATATAGAAAGAAAGAAAGATAGATAGATAGATAAAAAGATAGAATCACAAATAGATAAATAGACAAATAGATACATAGAAAGATAGATAGACTATTGATATAATGTTAAAAAGATAGATAGATAGATATATAAAAAGGTAGATATATAAAATGAAAGATAGATAAATAGATAGATATATATATATATATATATATATATGATAGAAAAATAGATAGATATATAAACATATAAATAGACATTTAGATAGATATATAGAAATATAAATTAGAATACACATAGATATACAAATTTATATAAATAATAATAGACAGATTGATGGGTAGATAGATAGACAAATTAATAGACAGATAGATAGAAAGATAGATAGACAAATTAATAGACAAGTAGATAGATAGATATACAAATATATAATCCTTTCAAAATATAGATAGATAGATATACAAATATATTTATCATTCAATAGATAGACGTATCAATAGATACATAAATAAACATATAGATGGATAAACAATTAATTAAATAGATAGATAGATAGATAAATATATAGATCAATAGATAGAAAAATAGATATACATATAGATGGATAGATAAATAGATAGATATATATGTAAATAAATAGATAGGTAGAAAGATAGAGCAATAGATAGACAAATAAATTATTAGACAGACAGATAGATAGATATATAGAAATATAGATACAAAGATAGAGAGGTAGAATTATATATAGATAAATAGATATATAGATCGATAGATAGATAGATACGCAGATAAATAGATAGTTAGATAGATATTTTGACAAATTATATAGATTTATAAATAGATATATATGTAGATTATTAGCCAAATAGATAGATAGATAGATATACATATAGATAGATATACATATAGATAGATAGATAGATTATTCGAGATATAGATAGATAGATAGATAGATAGATATACAAATAGATATAGAGATAGATAGATAGATGGATAGAAAGATTGATAGACAAACAGATAGATAAATAGAATATTAGACAAATAGATAGATAGATAGTTATACAAATAAAAAGATAATTAGACAGCTAGATATATACATAAATAGACAGATTGATAAACAAATAGATATATAGATATATAGATAGATAAATAGATAGATACATAGACAGATAGAAAGATAGATAGATAGCTAGACAGATAGACAAATAGATAGACATACAGACATATAGATGGACATATAGATAGATAGACAAATAGACAAATAGATAGACAAATAGATAGAAATATAGATAGATAGATTGGTAGACATTCAAACATACATATAAACTAACAAATAGATAGATAGATAGATATATATATATATATATATATATATATATATAGTTTAATAGATATATTGATAGATAGATATATAGACTAATATATAGATAGATATATTATATATATATATATAGATAGTTTGGTAAACAAATTCATAGATTGATAAATAGAGAGATATATAAACAAATAAAAATAGAGAAAAAAATAATATAAGATAAATAGCTAGAAAGATAGATAGGCAAATAGATAGAAAAATACATTGATAAATAGATACACTGATAGATAGACAGATAAATTGATAGACACGCTGACAACTAGATTTATATAACGAATGACTGATAGATGGAAAGAAAAACAAAGACATAAATAGATATACAGAAAGATAGAACAACAAATAAATAGATAGAAAGATTGACAGATAGTCAAATAAACCAAACAAACATATAGACCAATAAAAGATAGATAGATAGATAAATAGATAGATAGTTTGGTAGATATATTAATAGGTAAATAGATTGAGTTATTGATTGATATACAAATAGATAGGCATACAGATAGATCGACAGTTAAAATAGATAGATATATAAGTAGATTGATATATAGATATTCATATATAGATAGATAAAGATTAAGAGATGGTTTGCCATATTGATAGACACATTGATAGATAGATTGATATAAACATTGTTATAAAAATTGATAAACATATCAATAAACATATAGATAGACAGATTGATTGATAGATAGATATATTGATTGATTTATTGATATATATATATATATATATATATATAGACAAAGAGATAGATAGATAGATATATAGATAAATAGATAGATAGCTAGATAGATAGATAAACAGATACATATGCAGATAAAATATAAATAGATAGATAGTTATAAAGATAGGTAGATAGATAGATAGACATATCGATAGCGAAATAGATAGACACATATATACAAATATATAGTTACAAAGATAGGCAGATAGATAGAATGAGAGATAGACTGATATATATATATAAAGATAGATAGATATATAGATAGACAGGTAGGTAGACATATAGATAGATAAATAGTTAGACAAATAAAAAGATAGATAGTTAGACCGATATATAGGTAGATAAATAGATAGTTAGTTAGTTAGATAGTTAGATAGACACATATATAGAGAAATAGATAGATATAAAGATAGACAGATAGATAGATTGATTTATTTATTTATTTATTTATAAATATTTAGATTTACACATTGATAGACATATTAATATATAGATTGACAAATTTATTGATAGATTGATATAAAGATTAATAGACAAATTGATATATAGATTCATAGATAGATAAATTTACAAATTAAATGATAGACAAATAGATATATAGATAGATATATAGATAGACAAATAAATAAATAGATAGATACATAAATAGATAGATAGATATATAGATAAAATTTTTTTTAGATATATAGATATATAGACAGAAATATAGATAGATATATAGTTATATAGATAGAAAAATTGATAAAGAAATAGATAGATAGATAGATAGATCGATCGAATATTATATAGATAGATACATATATAGATAGATAATAGATAGACATATAGATAAATAAAAAATAATCAAATAGATAGATAGATAGTTAGATAGATATTAGACAGATTGATAGATATTAGACAGATAGATAGATAAATAGATAGGATGATAGATAATCAAATAGTTAGACATGTAGATTGATAGATAGAAAAATATATAGACAAATAGATAGACAGTTAGATGGATTGTTTGATAGATAGATATATAAATAGATAGATCGATAGATGTATTATTACAAAGATAGATTAACAAATATATAGATAGATAGATAGACTAAAAGATAGAGAGATAGACAGTTAAATAGACATATAGAAAAAGTGATTGATAGACAGATAGATAGGAAAAAAGTTGACAAAATGATAGACTGATAGCTAGACAGACAGATTGATTGATTGATTGACAAATAGATAGATAGCAGATAAATAGTTATAAAGATAGATAGAGGGAAAGATAGATAATTAGACAGATTGCTAGATGGATATATTGATAGATAGATATATTGAAAGATGGATAGAAAGTTAGAAAGATTAATACACACACACACACACACACACACACACATATTTAAAGATAGATATATAGATAGATAGGCAGATAAAGAGATAGATACATAGATAGATAGATTATTAGATTGGTAGTTAGATAGATTGATAGGTAGATAAATTTAGAGATAGATCAATAGATAAATATATAGATAGATAGTTAAAAAATAGATCGATTGATACATAGAATATAAATAGACACATAGATTGACAGATAAATTGATAGATAGAGAGATAAATGGATACATTTACAATAAGATGGATAGATTGATAGATAGAAAGATAGATGGATATATTTACAATAAGATAGATAGATAGATAAATAGAATGATAAATAATTAGATTGATAGAAATATAGATAGAAAGATAGACAAATTAATAGACAAAAAGATAGATAAAAAGATAGACAAATAGATAGATAAAAACATAGACACATAGATTGATGGATAGATATATATATATATATATATATATATATAGAAAAATAGATAGATAAATAGATAGATAGTCACATATATAGACATATAGATAAATAGAAAGATAGATAGAAAGATAAAAACATAGGTAGAGAGATAGATCGATTGATTTATAGAAAGATTAATGGACTGATAGATATATAGATTTGTAGATAGATTGATAGACAGTTGGATATACAAATTGATAGAGAGATTAATATATAGATAGCTAAGACAAATTAAAAGACAAATATATTTATATATAGATAGGTAGATAGATAGATAGATAGACAAATAGATAGATAGATAAATATAAAAATATATAAATAGATAGATTGATTGATTTTTTGACAATTAGATAGAAAGATAGATAGACAAATATATCAATATATAGATAGATATATTGATAGATAGATATATAGATAGATCAATAGATTATTAGATAGATCGATGGATAGATATATGAAAAATAGATATACAGACTTATAGATAGATAGATAAATAGATAGATAGACATATATATTGATAGATAGTTAGAGAGATAATTAGTCATCTAGATAGATGGATAGATTGAAAAAAGACAGATAGATAGACAGATTTATAGATAGATAGATTGATAGATACATACATAGATAGATAGACATATAGATAGACAGATATATAATCAGATAGAAAGAAGATGATTGACATATAGATAGACTTATAGATAGGAAAATAGATAGGTAGATAGACAGACAAATAGATAGTTAGTTAGATATATAAATAGATAAATAGATAGAAAGATAGATAGATAAACAGATAGATAGTCAGACAAATAGTTAGGAAAAATAGATAGTCATGTAGATAGATAGTTTGGAAGATAGACATTAAAGGAAAAATTTAGACAACCACACAGATAAACATATAGATAGGTAGCAAAAGAGATAGACATATAGACATAGAGATAAATAAATATATAGATAGATAAATAGTTCGATAGACAAATTGATTAACAAATAGATAGACAAATAGGTAGATTTATTGATAATTCGATTGAAAGATTGAAAGATAGAAAGAAAGAAAGAAGATAGATAGATAGATAGATTGATTGAAATATAAATATACAGATAAATATGCAAATAGATAAATAGAAAGATAGATAGATAGACAGATAGATAGACAAAAAGTTATACAGAAAGACTGACAAATTGATATACAGAAAGATAAATAGAGAGATAGACAAATAGACAGGTAGATAGGTAGATATATAAATAGACAAACATACATACATATTTATAAATAAATATATAGATAAATAGATAGACAGACAAATAGATAGATAAATAGAATGATATATAGATTTGCAAATAGATAGATAGATAGACAAATAGATAGACATATAGATAGACACATAGATTCATACATAGATAGACAGATAGATATATAGATAGATAGATTGATTGATTGAGAGACACATAATACATAGATAGATAGATTGATTGATTGACATATTAATAGATATTTTAAGAGTCAGAATGATAGATAGAGTTATAGATAGATTGATGCACAGTTTCATATACAAATTTGATTGAGAGATTTACATATAAATAGGCAAATTTAAAGACAGATACATAAATATATTTGTAGATATAAAGAAAGAATGATATAATGATACATAGATAAGCATATAGATATATAGATAAATAGATAGGTAGAAAGATAGATATATAGATAGACAAATAGATAGGTAGAAAGATAGATATATAGATAGACAAATAGATAGAAAAATAGATAGACAAATAAATAGACTGATAGATAGACAGATAGATAGATAGACAAATAATTACAAAGATAGATAGACAGATAGATAATTAATAGATAGATTGATTGATAGACAGATACTTATATAGAGCGAAAGGAATATATTTAGACAGAGAAATACACAGATATATAGACAGATAGATAAATAGATAGAAAAATAGTCAGACATCCAAATAGATAGATAGACAAATAGATAGATAGTTAGACAGACAGACCAACAGATAGACAGATAGATATATATATATAAATAGATAGATTAGATATATATACAAATAAATAGATAGATATACAAACAAATAGTTAGGTAGATAGGTAGATAGATAGATGGGCAGAAAAATAGACAAATAGATAAATAAATTGATAGACACATAGATAGATACATAAATAGTTTTATAGACAAATTGATGATAGATTGATAGAGAAATAGGTAGATTTATTGATAAATAAATTGATAGGTAGAATGATATAAAGATAGACATATAGATAGATAGATAGATAAATAAACAATTAGATAAATAGATAGATAGACAGGTAGATAGATAAATAGAAAGAAAGAAAGAAATAAAGTCATATAGATAGAGAGAAAGATATATGAAAGATAGACAAATAGATAGACAGAAAGATTTATAGATAGATAGATAGACAACATATAGATGGATAGATAGACAGATAGATATATAGATTGATAGATGATTAGATACATAGATAGAAAATTAGATACATAGATAGATAGATAGACAGACAAATAGATATATGGATAAACAGACAGACAAATAGATAGATAAATAGATAGATAATTAGATAGATAATTAGATAGATAGTTAGATAAACAGATAAATAGATAGATAGATAGATAGTAAGATAGATAGAAAAATTTATTGTTTGATAGGCAAATTAATAGATAGATTTATAGATACCTTAATTGATAGATTGATACACAATTTGATATAAAAATTGATATAGAGATTGATAGATAGAAAGATATATAGATTGAAAGACAGGTAGATAGATAGATTACTAGATAGATTGATAGACAAATAGATACATAAATAAGTAGATAGATATTTAGATGAATCGATAGACATATTTTTAAAAAGATAGATAAATAGACAGTTAGATCAGATAGATACATAGTCATAATGATAGATAGATAAATAGATATATATACAAATAGATATTCAAATCGACAGATAGATAGATACATAGATAGATAGATAGATAGATAGATAGATACATAGATAGTCATATAAATAGACAGATAGATAGATGTATATAAAGACATATAGATAGATAGATAGATAGATCAATAGGTTGATAGTCAGATAGATAGATAGATAAATATTTAGTTAAATTGATAGATAGTTAGTCACATAGATAGAAAGATTGATAGACAAATACATAGATAGATACATAAACAAATAGGTAGATAGATTGACAAATAGATAGAAAGATTGATAGATAAATAGATAGATAAACATACAAATATTTATGCAGGCAAATTGTCAGGTAGATAGATAGTTAGGCAGATTGACAATTAGAAAGAGTAATAGATATCTAGACAAATAGATAAACAGTCAGACAACCAGACACACACACATACAGATAGATAGACTAACTAACAAATAGATAGATAGATGGATAGTCAGACAAACAGACAAATAGATAGATAAATATTTTGACAAATAGATTGATAGATACATTGATAAATAAATAGGTAGATTAATTGATAAATAGATTGATATAATGAAATATAGATAGGTAGATAGATAAATAAATCATCAAATAGATAGATAAATAGATAGATAGATCGATAGATATATTAATACACATATAAATAAATAGATAGATAGACAGATAGATAAAAAGATATATCAATAGATAGACATATATATGGACCAATATATATTCATATTGTTAGAAACATTGATAGATAGATTGATAAATAGATATATAGACAGATTGATAGATGGATTGATATATAGATTAATAGAAAGATATATATATATATATAAAGATATATAGATAAATAGATAGATAGACAGATCGAAAGAAAGAAAGATAGATAAATAGATAGGTAGATAGTTAGTTAGTTAGATAGAAATATAGAAAGATAGATAGATAGACAGATTTATAGATAGATATTTAGACAGATATATATAAAGATAGATAGATAAATTAATAGATAGACAGATATTAGATTGATTGAGAGATAGATAGATAAACAAATAGATAGATTGTGATAGATAGACAATGATAGATAGAAAGATATATAGACTGATTGATAAATAAATAGATAGATATATAGATAGACAGATAGATAGATAGACATACTAATTGATTGATTGATTATTAGATAAATAGAAGAGATAGATACATAGAAAAATAGAAAAATAGTCAAATAGATAGATACATAGATATATAAATATATAGATAGCCATATAGACAGACAGACAAACAGATAGATACATAGATAAATAGATATATAGATAGATAGACACATACTCTATAAGAAATTATCAGTTTAGCTATGAAAATTTGCTAGGCAAATATTCCCTGGCTAATTTCAAAGGGATTAGCAAGGTAATAGCAAGATATGTTTGATTTTATATCGAATGAATAATTTGTGATGGATTTTTGATGGAATAGTGATAAAAATTTTCGATGGAAAAATATATCTAGCCAATATTGTCTTAGATTTTTCTACAAAGATTGGTGCAAAATTTATCAATGAATTTATTGATGGATTTTTCCTACCTAATTAGCTTCAGAAAAAATCCCTCACTAAATAATTATTTTGAAATTTATTTTTAGAATTTAATATTAATAGCCATGCTTTAAAATTTTAAAAATCAGAGGCTGGCATTTTGAATTATGGCAATAGATTTTTAAAAATTTGCATATGCCGGCATTGGGAATGATTACTATTTAAGTAACCCAATGGTTATCATTCACAACGCCGACATTTGAATTTCAAAAAATATTAAATGCCGACTTTAGGAATGACTGCTATTTAATTAAACCAATGGTCGTCATTCTCAATGCTAGCTATTGAATTTAAAAATTTTCAAATGCTGGCATTAGGAACGATGGATATTTAATTAAACTAATATCTATCGTTCACAATGCTAACTATTGAATGAGTTTATCCATGTCTGATCTTCTTCTCCCTTCCTCCATTTTTGTTTTCTTCATTTTCACCTAACCCCCCAAAATTTTCAGCCATTTATTCCACCAGTGGCGTGCTCCTCTCCACCAAACCTTGCAGCTGCAAACAATTCAGCATTTGCATATTATATAGAAATCTTCATAAGTCTTTTAATTATCCACATCTCAAGTGCAAAAAATTAAATTATAGGATACACAGATTCTATTGTATCCAACTGAAAAATTTACAAAATAAATTAAAACCATATCTCAAGCTAAAACATACACACATGAGTTCTAATCATCCAACAAATACATAAGCATGCTAAGTATCAAATCATATCTATGATGCAGAACTAGCAATCTTCTCCCAGGTCCCACATAAAGAGTTGCAGGTGCCTCCAGCCTTTTTTTGTGCATAGTCAACAAGTGCTCTCACAATCTAATCTCATGTATGAACAATCTCTCGGAGATATTGGTTGTGGGAGGCATCATACTGAGTGGCTCAAACTTGATTTCACCTTGGCAACAAAATTTGTACCCTCCATTCTGTTTCAATCAAAACACACAAAACATCACATGCAACAAAAAATAGATAAGCATATTTATTTAAAAGACTTGAAGAAGATAAATTTAACACACACCCAACTTTAGCAAGAATTGTGTCCAAAATGATCGGAGAATATCTTGGATAATAAGAAGGAACAAGCACTTTTAGAGGAATTGTGTCAATATGGGGGTAGGAAAGATGATGCATCAATTTGAGTGGGTATGTAAGGTGATATGCAGGTGTGTGGGGGTATAAACATCTTGGATGAGGGGTAAAGAGTAGGCATTGTTGGCTCGAAGTGTTCCTAAACAACTCTCACTAATTGAACCATGACCTAACCCACCATCTCTAGCATGATCTTTATGATCAATTCCTGCTCTCCCTCTCCCTCTACCTCGAATGGGATGCATACGTGATGGTGTTGACTACACCGGAGGTTTAATAAATGGTTCATGTGATGTCGAAGAATTCTTAGTGTACCTAGAAATATGATGGTCTTCACCAATCTGGTGTAACACCGATCGGGCAATATGATGTATGTCGCATAAAGCACCAAGGGTATCAACACAAGAACGAATGGTTATGCCAACCATAGCAGCAATCTAAGTGAACCAAAGAAAGAATTATAATTACAAATCTAATTATTAAAAATTACGTAAAATATTTTAGAAACACATGACTCTAACTTACCAAAAGATCCATACTACCGGCTGTAGTATGGAACCCCATATCATCTTTATAAAGTAATGGTGTCATAAAACATCGTGTAATATAAGAATACCACTGCATGTATAGATAATGAAAGTCCATTAAATCTACCATAGGGGGTGAAGTGATAAATTTAGCCACTCATGTCTCCTATAATTCTATGTACGTTGCATGATACATCACCCAATCGCACTGGTATCATCCACGTGCATCCATTGCATGCAACTGCTGCTCGTAAGAGCAAGCTAGAGATATCTCTTGAAGCATCCCAAACTGGTGCAGGACTTTATCTGGATGATGCCACTCAACAATCTTGAAACAAATAAGCTATGACATCATCTGCTAGATGTCTTGATTAGCTAAGCAGATATATGGGAGCTGATCAAGTAACTCTCCCGCGTATGGTTGCCATGACACCTACATGTGAACACATAATATCAATAAATTTTACAATAATATGATTATAATTAATATATAACCATATAATTTTACATAAACATTACCTGATCAGGAGTCTGTGCATCTAGCTAATCTCGGTTTAGGAGTACACCCGATGGGTTATGCACCCATGTCAAAGGTACTCTTCATCTACACCCTAGTGAAAGAGCTAGCTCTACCTTTGGCTTTGCCAGAAATTGAGCTGGTAATCCATTGCGAATAGCCTCAGGTAGGTCACCATCCCCAAAATCGACATCAGCATCGTGTACGGCATGAGTGGGTGGTGGTGCTATATCTGCGTGTGGTTGCCCAAAATTGGGTAGCCCAACATGAAGCCTCTCCCAAGACCATAGCTGAATACAAAATAATGAGGTGGGTCATAATATTGTAATTTTTATATTGCGTTAAGAAAAATATGATAAGTCATCCATACATAACAATACACATTCTCATTTATTACATACCTGTATGAGTATAATACAACTGCTAATACCATAGCTATGATTTAAGCTATCTCAGCATAACTCATGGTATGTATGTGCTAGTACTGCACCACCCCAACTATATATCACAGTATTCATCAAATCTCAAAGTAGTGAGAGAAAGAACATGAGAACATGCACACCCTTCTTGTCCACTAACAAGAAGGATCCAATAAGCACTAATATGAACCCACATGCACAACGCTCTAATGTGACCTCATCTACAATAGGTGGTGGGGTGTATAACTAGATACATAACCACCACAAGGAGATAGTGGCTCCTCTAATAGCATCATTGGATGGGATGACACCGAGAAACTCCATGCACAACACTGCCACATCGAACACATATGTTCCAGTGACTATTGGGTCATGGATACGAAGGCCAAGGAGGATGGCAACATCCTATAAAATAATCATCTTCTCTCCTACTAGCACATGAAATGTGTGTGTCTCGGGCCACCATCTCTCGATGAGTGAGGTGATAAGTGGCCAATCGATCGCAATGTGGCCCAAATGATATATACCATAAAATCTAGCCCTACTCATGTATGGCTGAATCCAAATATCCATCCTCCACATAGTCATCAAGGCTCTCATCTGTTGTCGAGGGCAAAGGATCTTTTGAAGCTATAAGTAAGGAAACAACCAAATTTAAAAGTGATTATGTATAAATTACATGTTAAAACTACTAATAGTAATTTCTAATAAATAAATTATGAACCTGTTCTGTATATAGATGGATAGATAGACATATAGACAGAAGACAGATAGACAGATAGATAGAATAATAGACAGATAGATAGATAAATAGATAAATAGACATATGATAGATAAATAGACAAATCGATAGATAGACAAATAGATAGATATATAGATAGATAGATAGATAAACTGATAGATAGACAAATAGACTAACATATAGACCGATATAAACAAAGATAGATATATAGACATATAGGTAGAAAAATATATCAATTAATTGATAAATATATAGATTAATAGATTGATTGATATACTGATAGACAAATAAATAGACAGATAGATAGACTTATAGATATACAGATAAAAGATAGATAAATAGACAGACCGATACAAAGATAGATAAATAGACAGACAGGTACAAAGATAGATAGATAGATAGATTAATATCTAGCTAGATAGATAGACATACAATTAGATAGACAAATACACATATATAAAGATAGATAGATAGACAGATAGAAAAATAATAGAAAGATAGATACACATATTGATATATAGATTGGTAGACAAAAAGATAGACAGATAAATAGATAAATAGATAGATTGATTGTTAGACAGATTAATAGATAGACTAATAGATAGACTGATAAATACATAAAAAGATAGTTAGATAGATAGACAACCAGACAGGCAGATAGATATATAAATAGATAGATAAACATATAGATAGACATATAGATAGACCAATAAATTAACAGACAAATAAATAGAAAGATAGATAGACACATTGAAAGACAAATAGATAAATAGATAGAGAGATAGAGATCGATAGACAGACAAACAGATAGATAGATAGTCAGATTGTGACACCCAATCCACATGGTGTCTCATTCCATTCCATGACACAACAAAATGTGAAATAAAATAATATTTTCTCAAATGTAACATATATTTTGTTTCCAATTTATTTGCATAGTGGAATAAAAACACATAATCTTTTATTCAGGTAACAAAGGTTTTCCTTCATATGTGTGATCCCACATGTGGGTTTGTCATCTATCCTGTACTTGTACCTGAATGGAGTCGCACAACGGAGTGAGCAAAGCTTAGTAAAGGAAAACTCTTACAGGGCTACTCCTAGAGGTGTCAAACAGGCCGGGACGGGTCGACCGGGCACGTTTTTTAGGGCACGGTCGTGCTTCCGTGCCGGGCCGTGCAAGGCACGGTTTAAAAAACCGAGCCCGGCACGGCCCGCAGGCACGGCGGGCCGTGCCATGCCTTGCATGGCCCGTACTGACTTGCATGTCCATACGGGACACCCCGCACGGAACAAACATGTGCCGGTGTGCCGTGTTGCGGGCCGATCCGTGCTGGGCCTGGCACGGCACGGGCCAGGCATGGCACGGCACGGCTCGTGCCTAACCCGGGCACAGAATTTTTCCGTGCCGTGCCTCGTGCCGGGCCATGCCGGCCTGGCCCGGTTGACACCTCTAGCTACTCCCTATCAAAATGCACATTAAACATCATGCACATATATTTCAACACGCACTAAAATACAATGTTTATATGATTGAAATTATAGATGAAATATTCATATGCCCATATTCTTGGGTCCCATTGACTTCCTCACACATGCCGAAACCAAATGTAATATATTATATATATATATATATGTGTGTGTGTGTGTGTATATATATATATATATATATTTCTGTATATATATATATATATATATATATATCTATAGAAATATTTATTTTTTTTTTGGAATTATTCTGAAAAATATGGCTCTCCTCCAAAAAATAATATTGGACATTCTCCTAACAAAATATGCTTTCCTTGGAATTACTCCAAGAAATATGAACCTCATTTGAAAAACTCTATTGGATATTTTGCGATAAAATATTTTTTTTTCGATATTTTTCAAAAATAACCACGTAACTTAACCTTGAAGTTGTCCCAATTCGAGTTCACATATTTATAATAGCCATGCTTCTGAAAAAATATTACACAACTCAGTCAGGACATTGTTCCAATTTGAGTTCGCAAATTACAATACATATACCTTTATATGTATATATATATATATATATATATATCATGCAGCCTCCGATTTACATGGAATTTTCTCGCGCACATGAAAACCAAATATGCCATTTACAATTAAAAATTACATTCTAGACACATTTATAATAATCCAGATCCAATACACACTATAATATATTTTACTAACCAAAACTTAAAATAATTTCACCAATTAACCATTCCCAATGTAATTTCTAACTATTCGAATTAAAAAATAAAATATGATCATTTATATCATTTAAATAGAAAAAAAATCTGATAGGTGAAAATTACTACCACTCGGAATATATTATAAAAACATTATAAATTTGATATCAAACTAAAAATCTCATCGTATAGAGCAATTTTATTCCTTGGATTATTCTATTCCTAAACCAGTTTTAATCGATTATGAACAAAAGAAAATCAATGAATCTTTTATTTTTTTTTCATTCGCACTGTATCTCTCTCTTCGCGATAGAGAGATAAACATATAGAAAGTTATATAATTAGATAGATAGACACATATATAGATAGACAAATATATATATATATATACATATAGAAATAGAGATAGATAGATTGATATATTGATAGATAAACATATAGAAAGAGTTACATATATAGATATTTAAATATATAAATATATAGATAGACAAATAGATAGATAGATTGATAGATAAATAAATAGATAGAAAATAGACAATTAGACAAATAGACAAATAGACAAATAGACATATACATAGATAGCTAAATAGATATAAAGATAGATTGGCAGATTGTCATTTTGACAGATAGACATATAGATGGATTGAGAGTTAGATAGACATATTAATATATAGAAAGTTAGATATATAAATAGATAAATAGATAGACCGACAGATAAAAAGAAAGATATATAAAGATTTAGATATATAGATATATAAATATAGAGATAGACTAATATAAAGATATATGGATATAACAATAGACAGATAGATATATATCCAAATTTACAATTAAATTTTTAAAATGATTTACAAATAGTTTGAAAGGCTGATAGATAGATATACATATTGTTATATTGAAAGAAAGATAAATAGTTAAATAGATATATAGATAGTTATATAGATAGATATTTATGTAAAGAGATATACATTTAGACACATAGACACATATGCACATAGATACATGAAGACATAGATACATAGATAGATTGACATATAGACAAATATACAGATATACAAATAGGCATATAGATAGATATATAAATAGACATATAGACAAATATACAGATAGACCAATAGATTGAAAGATAAATAGATAAAAAAATAGATATCTAGATTGATAGATAGATCATAAAATTAATAGATAGATAGGAAAATAGAGAGATAGACAGATATACATATAGATAGATAGACACAATGATAGATACATGGAAAGAAAGACAAATATATAGATATACATATAGATAGATTGTCACAATGATAGATAGATTGAAATAAAGACAGATAGATAGATATACAAATAAATAAATAGACTAATAGATAGACAAATAAATAGTTAGTTTTACAAATAGATAGATAGACAAATAGGTAGATAGGCAGATATGTTGATAATTACATATAGATAGATAAATATACAGATAGACATATAAATTGATATATAGACAAATAAACAAATAGATAGATTGACATATAGATAGATAAATAAATATATAGACAAATAGATAGATAGGCTGATAGCCAGATAGATATATATTTATTTATACACATATAAAGAGATAGAATGGTAGTCAGATAGATTGAAAATTAGATAGGCATATAGACAAATAGACATATAGACATATAGATATACAAATTGATAGATAGATAGAAAGATAGATTAATTGATAGATAAATATATAGGCAGATAGATAAACAAATAGTTAAACATACAGATAGATAGATAGATAAACAAATAGTTAAACATACATACAGATAGATAGATAGATAGAGTTATTTAGATAGATAGATAGACAAATCGATACATAATTTTTATTGACAGATAGATAGATAGATAGTTAGATATATGGATAAATAAATAGATAGATAGATATATAGATAGTTAGATAGGTAGATAGATAGATAGACTAAAATATAGACAAATATATATATATATATATATATAGTTAGTTAGTTAGTTAGTTAGATAGATTGTTAAACTGATATATAGAGAGATAAATAGACAGATAAATAAAGAGATGGAAAGATAGATGGATAAAAAAAAGAAAGATAGTTGGATATATAGATGGATAGATAGACTGGTAGATAAACATATACATAGATATATATATATATGTGTGTGTGTGTGTGTGTGTGTGTGTGTGGATAGATATACAAATTGATAAATATATATGTAGATTGATAGATAGATAGATAGATAGGTAGGTAGATAGATAGACATATATATAGATAGATAGATATTTAAATTGATATATCAATTGAAAGATAGTTTGATAGACATATTGATAGGAAGATTGATATATATATAGATAGATAGATAGACAAATTGAAATATAGTCATATAGACAGATAAATAGTTAGACAAATAAATAGATAGATAGATCGATAGATAGTCCTATATATATTTATAAAAGATATAAAGATATATAGATTAAAATATGGATAAATAGATATACATATAAATAGACATTAAGAATATACATATAGATAGACAAATAGATTGATAGGTAAACAAATAGAGAAATAGCGAGTTATTTAGATAGATATATAGATATATACATATAGATAGATAGATAGACATATAGACACACAAATAGATAGAAAGATATATAAACAGATTAACAGACAAATAGATAGAAATATATATACACACACAAATAGGCAGAGTGATAGATAAATAAATTGAAAGATGGAAATACAAATAGATAAACATACAACTTGACAACAAATAGATAGACATATAGACAAATACATTGATAGACAATTATAAAGATAGTTAGATAGATAAACACACATATAGATACATAGAAAGTTTGACAGATAGATAGACAAATAAATAAAGAGATATATATACAAATAGATATACAAATAGATATACAAATAGATATACATATAGATATATCCTTAAAAAGACATATAGATAGATAGATTGATAGATAAAAAAATAGATAGATTGATAGATAGAAAAATAGATAGATACATAGATACATAGAAATATAGACAAAAAAATAATTAGATAAATAGATAGACAAAAAGATATATAGCCAATTAGATATACTAATATATAGACATATAAATAAATAGATTGATAGATTTATTGATAGATAGATAGATAGATTAATTGATTGATAGATAAACAGATTGATAGATAGACAAATTGATATATAAATTATTGATAGATTAATAGACATATTGAAAGTTAGATAAATAGACTGATTATTAGAAAGATAGATAGACTGAAAGATAGAGATACATAGATATATAGATATAAAGATAGATATATAGATAGATAGATAGAATAATATAGTGATAGATAAATAGATAGATTGATTGACATATAAATGTACAGATATATAGATATATAAAAAAATAGATAGATAGATCAAAAGACAAATAGATATAGAGATAGATATATAGATACTTAGATAGTTAGATAGATAAATAGATAGATAGTTAGAAAAGATAGATAGATATATAGACAGATAGAAAGATATATAATTAGACAAATAGTTAGACTAAAAGATAGATAAATAGATATACAATTAAATAGTTAGATAGATTGACAGATAAATAAAAAGATAGACAAACAGAAAGATAGACAGAAATAAAGATAGATTGATAGATAAATAGATTGACAAATAGATTAACAAATAGATAGATAGATCGATAGACAGACAGATAAATAAATAGATAGATAAAAATATTGATAGACAGACAGACAGATAGATAAATATATAGACAAATAGATATATAGATAAATAGATAGACAGATAGATAGATAGATAGATAGATAGGCAGACAAATAGATAGATAGATCGATAGACACATAAATAGGCAGATTGAATGATAGACATATATAAAAATAGTAAATAGATAGATAGACTAATAAACAGATAGATAGTTAAATAAATAGATAGATAAACACATAGACAAAAAAGAGACATAGACATATAGACAGATACAAAGATAGATAGATAAATAGATAGATATATAAACAAATAGACAAATATATAGTTATATATATATATATAAAATAGACAAATATATAAACAAAATGATAGTTAGATAGATGGATAAATTAATATATGGATAGATAGATAGATGGATAAATAGATAGACAGATTAAAAGATCGATAGATAGACAAATAGTCACTTAAAAAGATTGAGAGATAGATAGATAGACATATAGACTGATAGATATATAGATAAATAGAAACATAGCATATAGACAGAGAGATATTAGTCAGATAGATAAATAGACATATAGATAGATAGATAAATAGATAGAAAAGAAATAGATAGAGAGATAAATAAATAGATATATCGACAAACAAATAGATAGATAGATAGATAAATAGATAGATATAAAGATATAGAGATAGTTATATAGATAGATAGATAGACAAATAGATACATAGATTGATAGAAAGACAAATATAAAAATAGACATATAAACAAATAGAAAGATATATAGATAGTTAGGAAAATAGAAAGATGGATTAATATATTGATAGATTGATAGATAGTTAGACAAATAGACAGATAGATAGATAGATAGATTGATTGATTGATAGTTAGTTATCCATATAGAATGTTAGATTGTTAGCTAATATATTGATAGAAAGATAAACATATAGAAAGTTATATAATTAGATAGATAGAAAAATATATTTATAGACAGATAGAAATAAAGAAACAAAGATAGATATATAGATAGATAAACAGATAGATTCATATATAGATATAAAAGAGTTACATATATAGATATTTAGATATATAAATATATAAATATATAGATAGACTAATAGATAGATAGATAGATAGACAAATAGATAGATAGATAGATAGACAAATAGATAGATAGACAGATAAACAAATAGACAAATATACAAATACATAGATTGCTAAATATATAGAGAGATAGATTGACAGATTGACATTTTGATAGATCGACATTTTGACAGATAGACAAATAGATGGATAGAGAGCTAGATCGACATATAATATATAGAAAGATAGATAGATAAATAGATAAATAGATAGACCGATAGATAAATAGAAAGATATAAAGAGATTTAGATGTATAGATATATAAATAGAGATAGACTAATGTATAGATATATAGATATAACAATATACAGATAGATAAATATCCAAATTTATACGTAAACTTATACAATGATTGACAAATAGTTCGATAGGCTGATAGATAGATATACAGATTGATATATTGAAAGAAAGATAAATAGATAGATAGATATATAGATTGTTATATAGATAGATATTTATATAAAGAGATATACATTTAGACACATAAACACATATACACATAGATACATAAAGACATAGATACATTAATAGATTGACATAATAAAGATATACAAAATACAAGTAGGCATATATATAGATATATAAATAGACCTATAGAAAAATATACTGATAGATAGATAGATTGAAAGATAGATATATAGAAAATAGAAAGATAGATTGATAGATAGATCATAAAATTGATAGATAGATAGGCAAATAGTGAGATAGACAGATATACATATAGGTAGACATGCACAAATGATAGATAGATGGAAAGAAAGATAGATATATAGATATAAATATAGATAGATAGTCACAATGATAGATAGATGGAAATAAAGATAGATAGATAGATATACAAATAAATAAATAGACTATTAGATAGACAAATAAATAGTTAGTTAGGTTTATAAATAGATAGATAGGTAGATAGGAAGATAAGTAGATAATCACATATAGATAAACAAATAGACACAGCCATATAAATTGATATATAGAAAAATAAACAAAAGATAGATTGACCTATAGGTAGATAAAGAAATAGATAGATAAGCAAATAGGCAGATAGATAGATATATATATATAATATGTATACACATATAGAGAGATAAAATGATAGTCAGATAGATTGCAAATTAGATAGGCATATAGACAGATGAACAAATAAACATATAGATAGATAACATATAGTTAGATAGACTGAAAGATTAATAGATATATAGAAGATATATGATCAAAGATAAATAGATAGATAGATAGATATACAGATAGTATATATTTATAGATAGGTAGATAAATAGATAGACTAATTGTCTGATTATAGAAAGATAATTTGATATCTAGATAGATACATAGGCCGATAGAGAGAAAGAAATAAAAATATACATATAGATTGATAGATACATAGATAGATAGACACAAAGATAAATAGATAGATAGATAAACACACACAGACACACACACAGACACACACACACACACACACACACACATATATATATATATATATTGATAGACATATATATAGATTGATAGCCAGACACACAGACAGACACACAAATAGATAGATAGATAGATAGATAAATAGAAAGGATAGATAGATATATAGATAGTTAAACTGAAAGACAAATTGATATAGAGATAGATATATATATAGAAATATTGAAAGATATATAGATAGATTGATAGATACATAAACACATAGAAAGATAGATAGATAGACATATATATTGATAGAATGATACTCATATAAATAGATAGATAGACAGATAGATATATAATAGATAGATAGAAAAAATAAAAGAAAGAAAGATATATATATATATATATATATAGATAAACAGTATATATATAATATATATTATATATAAATAATGATACATAGCTGGATAGAGATATTGACAAATAAAAAGATAGATAGATAGACAAATAGATTATTAAACAGATAGAAAGATAGACAGACAGACAGCAGATAGATATATAAAAATATAAATAGATATAGATATAGATAGATAGATATATACATATATATATATTGATTCTTAAATAGATTGATAGACAATAGACAATATATAGATTTACAGATGCAGTAGATAGACTAATAGATTAATTAGACAAATAGAAAGATAGAAAGAAGATAGAATAACATATATAATAGAAATACAACTAAATAGATATACAGATCACCATATAGATAGACTAACAGATTAGCTATATATACCGATAGGTAGAATAAGCGGAAAACATGAATATATAAAAATCTAAAATAATAAAGATTATATAGACTATAGAAAGACTCTATTATATAGAATAGATAGGACACATAAACAATAGATTGCATAAAAAATAGATAGATAATTTAGATAGACACATAAATAGATAGACATATTGATAGCTTGACAAGTAAAGAAAACTTGATAGTAAAATAGATAGAATAAATAGATAGAGAGGATAGAACAAATAGATAGATAGATAGATAGGTTGGTAGACAAAGAGATAGAAAGAAAGATAGTTAGATAGAAAAAGATAGTTAGACAAATAGACAAATGGAATGAAATATACAATGATTTATGAAAAAGATAGATAGAAAAATAGATAGATAAACTATAGTCCCATAGACAAATAGATAAATAGACAAATAGATAGATATAAATATGTATATTGAAAGATATTTAGGTAAAATAGTGATAGATAGATAGATAGATAGACAATATATCGATAGACAAAAAGTTTATATAGCCAAATTGAAAGATAGATAATTAGAGTGATATACTAAACGACAACTAGAAAGAGAGATATCAACAAATAGATACATAGACATATATAGATCACAGATAAATAGATAGCAAATAGATAGATAGATAGAAAAATTTACAGAAAGATATATAGATAGACTGATAGATAGAGAGAAAGATAGACACATAGTTAGTTAGTTAGATAGTGATATAGATAGTTAGATAAATTGATAGATAGATATACATTTAAAAAGATAGATAAATAGAAAAATATACATATAGAAAGATAGAGAGATAGACAGATTGACAAGATAGACAAATAGACATATAGACAAATGGAAATATATATAGATTGACATATATATAGATTAATAGACATAATGATAGAAAAATAGATAGCTAGACAAATAGAAAAATAGTCTTATAGATATATAAATAAAGAAAAATTAGATAAATATACAGATAGATTGATTGATTGATCGATAGAAAAATAGATAGATAGACACATAGATAGATAGATAGACAGATATAAAGATAAACAAATAAGTGGTAGATAGATAGACAAATAGATATAAAAATAGATGATAAGTAGATATAAAGATAGATAGAAAGAAAGATATATAATATATATATATATATATATAATATATAAATATAGATAGTCAGATAGATAGACAATAGATAAATATTAGATAGTCAGATAGAAAGATAGAGAGATAAATATAAGATAGATAGATAGACAAATATATAAATTGACATTAAGCGATAGTAAGATATCCA
>JAREIK010002315.1:292565-369279 GCA_029783825.1 Sapria himalayana | reverse complement strand
TGATAGATAGACTAATATACAGATGGACATATAAAAAGAAAGAATGATAAATAGATAGATAGATAGATAGATAAACATTTAGATAGATATATAGATAGGTAGATCTATAGAAAATAGATAGATAGATAAATAGATATAAAGATATACAAAAAGATTGAAAGATAGAAAAAATAGATAGATAGATACTTAGACTAATAGATAGATAGATAATAGATGGATAGATAAATAGAAAGAATAATAGATAGATATATAGATAGATAGATAGATATATGATATATAGATAGATAGAAAGATAGATAGATATATAGATAGATAGATAGATAAATAGATAGACAGATAGAAAAATAAATAGATAGATAGATAATAAATAAATAGATAGATAGATAGATAAAATAATTGATAGGATAATTGACTAATAGTCTGAAACATAGAAATATAGTTAGACAGTTAGACAAATAGAAAGATTGATATATAGATAGTAAGAAAGTTAGTTATTTAGAATGATAGATAAATAAATAGATAAAAGGAATAATAGATTGATAGATTGATACATAGATACATAAGCTGATAAATAGATAGATATATATTTGGACAGATAGACATTTAGATAGACAGACATTTAGATTGATAGGCAAATAATGAATTAGAAAAATAGATAGATAGATATATATATAGGCATATAGACATATAAAGCAATAGACAGATAGATTGATAGACAATTAAATATATAGATAGTTAGAAAGTTTGACAAATAGACATAAAGATTTATAAAAAAATAAAAAAAATAGATATCTAGATAGATAAACAGATCGACACATAGATAGTTAGACAAATGGATAGATAGAAAGATAGATAAATAGAAAGATATTGAGATAGATATATAGAAAGATTGAAGATTTAAAATAGACAGAAAGGCAAATAAATAGATAGATAGAGAGAGAGATATATATATATATATATATATATAATTAGATAGATAGACATATAGATAGATAGTTATATAGAAAGAAAAATAGATAGATAATTAGTTAGTTAGTTAGATAGTTATATATTTATACAGATAGAAATATAGATAGAAATATAGATAGAAATATAAATAGATTGACAAATAGATAGATAAATAGACTTTTAGATTAATAGATAGATAAATAGATATATAGAGAGAATGACAAATAGATAGGTAAATAGATAAATAGATAGATAGACATATAGAAAGATAGACACATAGAAAGATAGAAAGTAAGAAAGATAGATATATATATATAGACCAATAAATAGATAAACAAATTGAAAGATAGATAAGTAGATAGATTGATAGACAAATAGATAGATAGAGAGAAATTCACATAGATAAATAAACACATAGAAACATAGAAAGATAGATACATAGACATATCGACACAGATAGATAGATAGAAAGATAAATAGATATACTAATAGATAAATATATAGATAGTTAGATATAAAGATATATAGATAGTTAGAAATATATATATATATACATAGTTATATAGATAGATAGACAAATAAACAAATTGAAATACATATAAATAGATAGATAGACAGATAAATAGATAGATACATAGAGAGGTCTATAGATAGATAGATAGATACTTATAGACAAATAAAGATTAATTGATCTTCATATAGAGAAATATACATATAGCTAGATAGATAGATAGATAGATAGTTAGATAGATATATAGAGAGAGAGAAAGACAAATATATAAATAAATTGGTAGATATATAGATAGACAGATAGATTGGTAGTCATAAAGAAAGATAGACAAATAGTAAGATAGATATATAGACATACAAATAATTAGATAGATAGAGAAATAGATATATAGATAAATATATAGAAAGATAGATAGATAGTTAAATAGATAGATAAAAATAGATAGATAAAATAGAGATATATGGACTTATAGATAGATAGATATATATATATATATATTATATATATATTCTTAGATAGATACATAAACAATAGACTGATAAATATATTTACAGATACAAAGATAGGCAATTAAACAAATAGAAAGATATAAAATAGATATAAAATAGATAGATATAATATTAGAAATCTGGATAGACAGATAGATAGATATATATATATATATAAGTATATAGAAGATATAAAATTAGATATATAGATATATATATATATATAGAAAGATAAATAGATTGACATATAGATTGATAAAATATATAGATAGACAAATAGATAGATATATAGATAGTTAGATTGATTGATTCACAAATATATAAATAGATAGGCAATAGAAAGAAAGAAAGATAGATAGATAGGAAGATAAATAGATAGATATAAAAATATATAGATAGATAGATATACATATATGTATATATATATATATAGACAATAGATAGATAGATACATAAACATTTAGACAGATAGACAAATAGATAGTTAGATAGATAACCAAATTGATAGATAAATAATTACAATTATAGACTAATAGACAACTTGAGAAAGATATATATATATATATATATTGATAGATAAATAGATAGAAATATCGACAAATAGGCAAATATATAAATTGATAGATAGACACACACACACACACACACAACACACACACACACACACACACACACACACACATATATATATATATATATATATATATATTGATAGATTGATAGATATATAGATAGATTATCAAATATAAAGATTGAAAAATATACAGAAAGACAGATAGAAAGTTAGATATATAGATAGATAGATAGCTAAAAAGCCATATAACTAAATTTTTAGAATGATAGACATATCGATAGATAGACAAATAAATAAATATATAGCTAGATAGAAAGTAATATAGATAGATATAAAGATATATAGATAGACACTTAAATATATAGACACATAGAAAGATAGATAGATATAAATATAGATAGATACCTTGAATGATAGATAGATAAGAAAATATGCATAAATACATATAGATTGATATATAGATAAAGAGATAGATATAAAAATAGATAGAAACATAGATATATAGATAGACAGATAGACTAATAGAAGGAAATATATACATATAAATAGATAGAGATATAGAGATTCAAAGATAGACAGATAGATAGATCGCCAGATAGAATAATAAAATGATAGATAGATAGATCAATAGATAGATATATACATAGATAGACATATATTTTGACTAATAGACTGATATGCATAAAGACATTTAGATAGTTACATAGATAGATAGATATATAGATAGCACATTTATACACATCGAGAAATAGATAGATAGACAGATAGATACACATTTATACACATCGAAAAATAGATAGATAGACAGATAGATTGAAAAACAGATAGATATGTAGACACATGGTCTGATACACTAATAGGCTAATTGATATATAGATAGATATGATTGATTGACATATAGACACATAGATAGATAGATAGATAGATATATAGATATATTAATAGATAGACAGATAGATAAATAGAATCATACATAGATAGACATATAGATATTTAGCCAAATAGAAAGATAACCTAAGATACTAATAGATAGATAGATATAAAATATATTTATAGATACACATATAAACAGATAAACAAATAGATAGATATAATGATTGACATATAAACAGATTGATAGATAGAAAGATAGATAGATAAATAGATAGACAGACAAACTTTTAGATTGATAGATATATAGATAGATAGAACTACAGATTGATTGATATACTGATATACATGAAGATGATTAGATAGTTAGATAGATAGAGAGATTGAATGATAAATAGTTACATAGTTATACATATAGATTGATCGATAGATACATATTTAGACAAATAGATAGATAGATAGATCGATAGATAGAAATATCGACAGATAGATAAATAGACAGATATACAAATAGACATATAGATAAATAGATATATAGATAGAGAGATGGATATTTAGTTAGATAGAGAGATAAGATAGATAGATAGATAGACTGATGGATAACTAGACAAATAGACTAATAAATAGAAAGACATATTGATACATAAATAGATAGATTAATATATACTTAGATAGACAGATATATAGATAAACAAATAGACACTTAGACTAATAGAATAATAGACAAATAGATAGATAAAGTGATAAATACTTAAACATTAAGATAGAGAGACAGGTAGATAGAAAGATAGTTTGAAAATAGCCAGATTCACAAATAGACTAATATACAAATAGATAGGTAGGTAGGTAGATAGATAGATAACTATATAGATAGATAGATATAAAGATAAAAAATACATACACACATAAATAGATATACAAATAGACAAACAGACAAATAGACAAAAAGTCAAATAGACAGATAGACTAATAGATAGTTAGATAGTTTGAAAGATATAAAGATATATATATATATATATATATATATATTAGACAAATAGATATATAGATTGAAAGATAGACATTTAGTTAGATTGACGGATAGACAAATATACAGATGGATATATAAAAAGAAAGAATGATAAATAGATAAATAGATTGATAGATAGACATTTAGATAGATATATATATATAGATAGTAGAAGATAGATAGATAGATAGATACAAAATAGAAAGATAGATAAATAGATAAAAAGATAAACAGAAAGATCGTTAGATAGAAAAACAACCGATATATAAGATTCTTAGAATAACAGATAGATAGATAGACAGATAGATAAATAAATAGATAGAAAGATAGATAAATAGAAAGAATAATAGATCGATATATAGATAGATATATAGACATATAGATATATAGATAGATCGAGAAATAGAGAGAAATATAGATAGATAGATAGATAAGAAGATAGATAAACAAATAGATAGATAAAAAGATAAATAGGTAGATAGATAAATAAATAAATAGATAGATAGAGAGATAGATAGAATATATGAAAGACTAATTGACTAATAGTCTGAAACATAGAAATATAGTTAGATAGCTTGACAAATAGAAAGATTGATATATAGATAGTCAGTAAGTTAGTTAATTAGATAAATAAATAAATAAATAGATAAAAAGGAATAATAGATTGATAGAATGATACATAGATACATAGGTTGATAGACAGATAAATAGATAGATATTTGGACATATAGGCATTTAGATAGACATTTAGACAGATAGGCAAAAAGAAAAGTAAACAGACTTATAGATAGATAGATATATAGGCATATAGACATATAAAGAGATTGACAGATAGATTGATAAATAATTAAATAGATAGATAGTTAGAAAGTTGGACATATAGACATATAGATATATAAAAAAATAAAAAAATAGATATCTAGATAGATAAATAGATTGAAAATAGATAGTTAGACAAATAGATAGAAAGAAAGATAGATAAATAGAAAGATATTGAGATAGACATATATAAAAATTGATAGATTTAAAATAGAGAGAGGCAAATAAATAGATATATATAAATATATATAGATAAATAAATAGATAATTTGATTAATAGACATATAGATAGATATATGTAAAATTAGATCGATAGATAATTAGATAGACATATAGATAGATGGATGGATAGAAAGATAGAAATATAGAAAGATTGAAAGATAACGAAAAAAATAGATAGATACACATACAAAATTATAAATAGATAGATAGATAGACGGATAGCTAAACAAAGAAATAAATAGTTATAGTGATAGACATATATATAGATAGACAAATAAATAGATGGATAGATAGATAAATATATAGATAGAGAGATAAATAGTTAGATAAATGGATAGGTAGATAGGTAGGTACTTAGATATAAAAATAGATAGAAAGATAGATAGATATAAAGAGAGTAAGATCTATATATATATAGATATATAAATATATAGATAGACTAATAGATAGATAGATAGATAGACAAATGATAGATAGATAGATTAATATATAGTATAGATAGATGAATAAATAGGCAGATAGACAAATATAAAAATAGACAAATAAATGTCTAAAAGATAGACAAATAGTTAGATAAACCAATAGATAAATAGACAAATTGATAGACATATAGACTGATAGATAAATTTACAGATAAATATATAAATAGACATATATATAGATATACAGATAGATAGATAGGTAGATAGGTAGAGAGATAGATAGATAGCCATATAGATAGATAGATTGGAAGTCAGACAGGTAGATAGACTGATAGATTGATGAGTATATGGGTATATAGATAGAAAGACAAATACACAAATAAACAAATAGATAGTTAAATTAATAGTCTAAATAGATAGATAGACTGATAGATAGATAGTCAGACATGCAAATAGATAGTATATAGATAGACAATTAGACAATTAAATAAATTGATAGAGTAATAGATAGGTAGATAAAAGAATGAATGAATTATAGATAGATACAAAGACAATTAGGTAGTTAGATATTTAGATAGATAGATAAAAAGATAAATAGAAAGATACACAGATAGACAAATACATAGAATTATAAAAAGCATATATACAGATAGACAAATTGATAGATTGATTTAGAGATAGGTAGATAGATAGATAGATAGACAAAGAGATAGATAACATATATATACAGATATACATATAAATAGATAGATATGAAAATAGATAGATAGACACATATAAAAATAGACACACAGATACAGATAGATAGATAGATATACAAAAATAGATAGAAAAAATAGACAAATAAAAAATTGACTAATATATAGAGACAAATAGAATAATACACAGATAGACATATAGATAAAAATATAGATTTATAGATTGTTGTTATATAGTTATATAATTATACAGATATAAATATAGACAGAAAGATAAATAGATAGAGATATAGACAGATAAATTGATTTTTAGATTATAGATAGATAGATAGATATATAGAGAGAATGACAGATAAATAGATAAATAGACAAATATAAAGATAGACACATAGAAAGATATACACATAAAAATATAGAAAGAAAGAAGATAATAGATATATAGACAGACAGATAAATAAACAGATTTAAAGATAGATAAGTAGATAAATAGATAGACAGATTGATAGATAGAAAGAATTTCACAAAGATAGATAAACACATAGAAACATAGAAAGATAGATAGATAGACATATAAATAGATAGATAGATAGATATATTGATAGATATACTGATAGATAGATAGATAAATAGATATAAAGATAGATAGATATATATATATATATATATATATATAAAGTTAAATAGATAGATAATTAGACAAATTAAAATATATATAAATAGACAGACAGATAGTTAGATAGATAGATAGATAGATAGAGATGTCTATGGATAGATAGATAGATACATACATGCATGCATACATAGAGAAATATAAATATTATTTGATTGACATTTAGAAAAATATATATATAGCTACATAGATAGATAGACAAATAGATAGATAGATAGAAAAATAGATAGATATATAGATAGATGGGTAGACAAATATATAAATAGATAGATAGATATATAGATATATAGATAGATAGATAGGTAGTTAGAAAGAAAGATAGTCAAATAGTAAGATAGATATATAGACAAATAGATAATTAGACATATAGAGAGATATAGATATAGTTAGATTGATAAATTTATAGAAAGAAAGAAAGATAGATAGATAAAAAGATATATACACTTATAAATAGATAGATAGATATATATATATAGTTTCTTAGATAGAGAGATATACAGATAGATAGATACATATATTTATAGATACAAAGATACACAGATAGACAATTAAACAAATAGATAGATAGATAGATAGACATATAGACAGATAGACAGATAGTTAGTTAGATAGGTAGCCAAATTGACAGTTAAATAATTACAATTATAGACTAATAGACAAATAGAGAAAGAGATATATATATTGATAGACAGATAGATAGAAATATTAACAAATAGGCAAATATATAAATTGATAGATAGACTAATTGATATATCAATACAAAGATAGATAGATAGATAGATAGATTGATTGATTGACAAATAGAATGATTTAAAAATATATAGAAAGACATATATAAATATAAATATCTAGATAGATAGATATTCAAAAAGGAATATAACTAAATATTTTGATAGATAGACATATAGATAGATAAAAAAAATAAATATAGATAGCTAGATAGATAGTAATATGGATAGATATAAAGATATATAGATAGAAAGATAAAAATAGATAGAGATAGATACATAGACAAATATAAATATAGATACATATAGATAGATATAAATATAGACACATATAAAGATAAAAAGATATAAATATAGATAGATACCTTGAAAGATAGATAGTTAGACAAATATACATAAATACATATAGATTGATATATATATATATATATATAGATATAAAAATAGATAAAGATATAGATATATAGATAGACAGATAGACTAATAGATAGATATATATACATATAGATTGATATAGATATAGATATATAAATAGACAGATAGACTAATAGATAGATATATATACATATAGATAGATAGAGATATTGAAATTCAAAGTTAGATAGATACATAGATCGCCATATAGAAAAATAAAATGATAGTCAGATAGACTGATATACATAGATATAAAATGATAGATATATACATAGATAGACATATATTTAGATAGATAGATTGATTGATTGATTGAATGATATATAGATAGATTGACTAATAGACTGATATACATAAAGACATTTAGATAGTTACATAGATATATATATATATGTACACACACACACACACACACACACATTTATACACAATGAGAAATAGACAGATAGATAGATAGACAGACAAACAGATAGATATGTAAACATATGGACTGATACACTAATAGGCTAATTGATATATAGTTAGATAGATTGATAGATTGATTGATTGATTGATTTATTGATTGACATATAGACACATAGAAAGATAGATATATAGATATATAGACTAGATAGACACATAGATAAATAGAATGATAGATAGATAGACAGATAGATAGATAGCCAAATAGAAAGATAGCTAGAGAGACTAATAGATAGATAGATAGAAAACATATAGATAGATAGACATATAAACAAATAGAAAAATAGATACATATAACGATTAACATATAGACAGATTGATATATATACAGATAGATAGATACATCCATAGACATACAAACTGATAGATTGATAGATATATAGATAGACAGATCTACACATTGATTGATATACAAATATACATGAAGATGATTAGATAGTTAGATAGATAGAGAGATTGAATGATAGATACTTAGACAGTTATACATATAGATAGATCGATAGATAGATATATAGACAGATAGATAGATATAGATCGATAAATAAAAATATTAATAGATAGATGAATAGACTGATATACATATAGGCATATAGATAGATAGATAGAGATTTAGATAGATAAATAGTTAGATAGATAGATAATTAGATAGATAGACCTATAGATAACTATACAAATAGACTAATAGATAGAAAGACATATTGAATCATAGATAGATAGATAAATATATACACAGATAGATAGATAAATAGATAGATAGATATATATATATATATATATACACTTAGACTAATAGAATAATAGACAAATAGATAGATAAAGTGATAAATACATAAACATTAAAATTAGATAGATAGGCAGAAAGATCGATTAATAAATAGACAGATTCACAAATAAGTTAATAGGACAAATATACATCTATATAGATATATATATATATATAACTATAAAGATAGACAAAAAAAAGATAGATAAACACATAGACACATAAATAGATAGACAGATAGAAAATTAGACAAATAGATAGATAGACTAATAGATAGTTAGATAGTTTGAAAGATATAAATATAAATAGATAGATAAATAGATATATAATTAGACAGTTAGACATTTAGGCAAATAAATATATTTATAGAAAGATAGACATTTAGATAGATTGATAGATAGACAAATATATTAATGGATAGATAAGTAGAAAGAATGATAAATAGATAGATAGATTGATAGATAGACACACACACACACATATATATATATACATATATAGAAAGATAGATAGATAGATAGAAAATAGATAGATAGATAGATATAAAGATATATAGATATATAGATTGATTGATAGATAGAAAAACAAATAGATATATAGATACTTAGAATAACATATAGATAGATAGATAGACAGACAGATATATAGATATATAAATAGAAAGAAAGATAGATAGATAGATATATAGATAGATAAATAGACATATAGATTTATAGATAGATAGATAGATATATATATATATATAGATAGAAAGATAAATACATAGATAGATAGATAAATAAATAAATAAATAAATAGATAGATAGATAGACAGAAAGAAAGATAAATAGATAGATAGATAAACAAATAAATAGATATATAGAGAGATAGATAGAATAATTGATATGCTAATTGACTAAAGTCTGAAACATAGAAATATAGTTAGATAGCTAGACAAATAGAAAGATTGATATATAGATAGTAAGCGAGTTAGTTAATTAGATAGATAGATAAATAAATAGATAAAAAGGAATAACAGTTTGATAGATTGATACATAGATACATAGGCTGATAGACAGATAGAAAGATAGACATTTGGATATATAGTTATTAAGATAGATTGACATTTAGATAGATAGGCAAATAATAAATTAGACAAATAGATATATAGATAGATTTATAGGCATATAAACATATAAAAGATAGACAGATATATTGATAGACAATTAAATGGATAGATAGTTAGAAAGTTAGATAGATAGACAATTGATATATAAAAAATTAAAAAATAGATATCTAGATAAATAAATAGATTTACAAATAGATAGTTAAAAAAATAGTTAGATAGAAAGATATACAAATAGGAATATATAGAGATAAATATATAGACAGATTGACAGATTTAAAATAGAGTGAAAGGCAAATAAATAAATAGTTAGAAGATATATAGATAGATATATAGAGAGATAAATAGATAATTAGATAGATAGAGATATAGATATATAGATAGATAGATAGATTGATACTTAGATATACATATATATAGATTGAAGGATAGAAAGATATAAAAATAGAAAGATTGATAGATAAACAAAAAAGATAATAGATAGATAAACAGATTAAGATAGGTAGATAGACATACAAAATGATAAATTGATAGATAGATAGATGGATAGCTAGACAAACAAATAGATAGATATTGTGATAGACAGATATATAGATACATAGATAAAAAAATACATATATAGATAGATAGATAGAAAATCATATTGAAAGAAAGGAAGAAAGATAGATAGATATATATATATATATATATATATATATATATACACACACACACACAACCAGATAGATAGATACAATGAATGATCGGATAATAGACTTATAGTCTAATAGATAGAAATATAGTTAGATTGTTAGATTGAGAAAAAGATTGACAGATACAATATTAGATAGATAGATAGATATGCAAATTGTTAGATAGACATTTACATAGTAAGACATTTATATAGATAATCATTTAGATAGATAGACAAATAGACAGATAACTAAATAGAGTGTTAGACAGATTAACATATAGATAGATAAAGAGATAGACAATTAGAAAGATTGATAGATGGAAAATATAGAGATAGACAAATATATAGATAGATATTTAGATAGAGAGATAGATAGATATATAGTTAGATAAATAGATAGAAATGAGATAATTAATTAGATAGACATCTAGACAAATTGATGGATATAGAGATAGACATATAGATAATTAGATAATTAGACAGATAAATATATAGATAGATAGAAAGTTTGAAAAATTGGCAAATAGAAAGTAGTCACATAGACCAAAAGACAAATTGAAAGATATATTGATTTTTAGATAAACATATAGATAGTTTGAGAAGTAGATAGATAGATAAAAAAAATATAGATAGTTGGACAAATATATTGGTAGATAGATATACAATTGACATATAGATATATAAAATGATATATAGATAGATTTATACATAAATATACACATAGAAAGCTAGATAGATAGATAGACAAATAGACATATAAATAGATAGAAAGATAGATAGACAAATAGAAAAATAAATAGATAAAAAGATAGACAAATAGATTAATAGACATATAGATAGATAAATAGATACACAGATAGATAATTGATAGTTAGAGATAATGATAAATAGATAGATAGATAGATAAATAGATACATAGATTGGTTGATTGACATATAGATAGATAGATATATAGTACAAATATAGACTTAGAGAGATAAAAAGATAAACATATATAGATATAGAAAGTTAAACTATTAGACAAATAGATAGATAAATAGAAAGAAATAGTGAAAGATAAACAAATAGACATATAGATAGATTGATATATAGATTAACAAATAAATTGTCGTTAGATAGAGATATATATAGATATACGCAAAGATAGATAAATAGATAGATATACATATATATAGATAAATAAAAAATGAGATAGATAGATAGACATAAAAAAAGATAAAAGATAGATAGAATGAAAGATAAGCAGATAGATAGACAGAAAAATAGATCGATTCATAAAAAGTCAAATAGATAGATATACATATACATACACACACACACACACACACACACACACATATACTATATACTATATATATATATATATATATATGTATATCGTTAGATAGATAGATCGATATATTGACACATTGATATAAATATAGATAGATAGATAAATAGATAAATAGGCAGATAGATAGATTGAAAGAAAGACATATAGATAGATAGATAGATAGTAGATAGAATAGAAGATAAAGAAATAGACAAATTGAAAATTAGTAGATTGACAGATATATAGAAAGTCAGATAGATAAATAGAATGATAGATAGATTGATCAAATAATAGATAGACATATATAATAATAGATAGATAGGTAGAAAGATTGAAAGAGATAATTCCACAAAGATAGATAGATTGATATATAGATATATATATATATATATATATATATATATATATACACACACACACACAAATAGATAGATATACAAATAGATAGATATACAAATAGATAGATAGAAAAATATACACACAAAAAAATAGAAAGAAAGATAGACAGATAAATAGATAATTAGATAGAAAGATTGGTAGATAGAGAGATAGATAAATAATTAGATATATACAAACAAACAAAAAAATTGGGTTATCGGCTCTTCTTCAAGCTCTCAAGCTCGTAGAGAGAGAAAATCCCATTCCCTAGAGAGAGAATCTCACCATAGCTGCCCGAATCAAGCTCCTCTCAAGCTAAATATGGAGCAAAAAGACTTATTACTAAACAATGAGTCGTTTGCATCGATATTAAGAGAGTCCGCTGCCTCCCTCATGCTGCTTCGGAAACAAACACGGGAGTCCCGTGATTGTTTTTTCAACAGGAAGAGATGCGCAAGTTCATGGAGCCCTTTGAATATATGCTTATTGGTAAGTTTTCTCATGGAAGGCCTCGCCCGAAAAAAATACATCAGTTTATCTCCTCGTTAAAGCTTACGGGAAGGGTGAAGCTAGCTGACTACGACGCGAAGCACGTCATCCTGCAGTGTTTTATGATTGAGGACTTCTACCGCTTATGGCATAGAGGTCTATGGCAAGTTAATTGCTTCGCTAAGCGCGTTTTGAGGTGGACGAAGGAGTTCAGTCCAATGTGTGAGGAGGCGCCTTTAGCACCGGTATGGTTTTCCTTACCGAATCTCCCATTATATTTGGTTAACCCACAATCTCTCTACAAAATTTCATCTTGTTTGGGTAAACCTGTAATTCGTGATGAAGCTACTGTTTCTATGACAAGGCCAAGCAAGGCTCGCGTGTGTGTTGAGTGTAACCTACTCACTCAGCCACCAAATATGATCTAGATCGGTAATGGAGAGGATAGGCAGAATAATGGGTTTTGGCAACCTATTATTCCCGAAAATCTACCTACTTATTGCATAAAATGTAAGAGACTTGGGCACGAATCGGGGGTGTGTAAGATGGGTACAGAACAATCAGAAAATGTGCAAGGGTTAGAAGGTAGAAAAAGAAAGGTAGAAAGATGGATTAGGAAGGAGGGAGGGGTTGGAGAAAAACCTGCAATTGAGGCAGGTTTAATGGAAGAAGAATGGGGGGTATATGAGAGAGAAAGAGAGTAAGTTATTAGGATAGGGAGAGGCTAGTAATATAGTATATCATGACGGAAGCATGGAGGAAGGAGACGAGCTGGGGGAGGGAGAAAAATGGGAGGAGGTAAAGGGTAGAAAGAAGAGGAACAAGAAAATTAAAACTAGAATAATTTTAAAAGAAAAACTGGAGGACTATAGCTGGATAGATGATGACCTCTTGGATTTCCCAGAGGAAGATGCAGAGGTGTTTAGTTGTCCTTCAATAGGTAGAGAAGAAGAGGAGCATGCATTCTATATAGAAAAGGGGAAAGATGATTTGGATATTTATGAGGAAGATTGGACAAAGCTCGCTAAAACTCAAGCCAAGGAAGCTATAAAAATAATGGCAATGCAGCTTGGGTGGAAGGATAAATATTATGAAAAAATACAAGTAAACTCGAATGGAATTAAGACCCCAAAGAATAAGAAAAAATATTTAAACACAAAATATGAGACTAAGTATACAACTAGATCCCAATCTAAGCTAGGAATTAATGGATAGATGCCTTTATTGGAACATAAGAGGGGTTGCTAATAATCCCTCGATAAATAGGTTAAAACTATTAATTACAACTCATAGAATTTCTCTTGTAGTCATTGCGGAGCCTATGATCCAGAAGGATCAATTAATTAACTACAGCCAAAAACTAGGGTTTAACAATGCATATGCTAATATAAATAGTAAACTCTGGATAATGTGGCATAATTATTTGGACATTGAAATTTTAAAAGATACAGATCAGGTAGTACATTTTAAAATAAATAAAGAAACAGATGAAATAATATCAGTTGTATATGCTAAAAATGATAAAAAATCAAGGTTAGTACTGTGGGAGGAAATGCAGAATATCGCATCTAGGAATGCACCCTGGATTATAAGAGGTGATTTTAATATAATCAGGAGCAATCAAGAAAAGAAAGGAGGTATAACCCCGGATCCAATAGCAATGACACAATTTAATGAGGCGATCTCAAACTCGAAATTAATGGAAATTAATGTAACTGGCCCATTATCAAAAAAGATCTTGTTCCTGCAATTGCCAGTTTTTTTTGTAGGGGCGGACATTCCTAAGGCATGGGAAAACTCTTTCATAGTGCTAATCCCTAAAAAAGAATCACCACAAAAATGTGAGGATTTTAGGCCTATAAGTTTATGTAATGCAATTTATAAGATCCCTGCTAAAATAATTCAAAACAGACTAAGCAATATTTTATCATTTATAATATCACAAGAGCAAACTTGGTTTGTTAAGAATAGATTAATGATTGAAAATATCAGATTAGCATCAGAAATGATGAAAGAAATAGCATTTAAAATGAGGGGAAGTAACTTAGTAGTTAAGCTAGATTTATCTAAGGCATTTAATAGAGTAGAATGGCATCACTCTGTTTCGTTATGAAAAAATTTGGCTTCTCTGAAACATGCATTGATTTAATATATAGATGTGTTTCAAGCATTTGGGTTAGAATCATTGTAAATGGAATGAAAGGTGAAGAATTCAAACCAAGACGTAGCTTGAGACAGGGGGACCCATTATTGCCCTTATTATTTGATATGTACTTAGAATTATTAATTCTTAATTTAAATAAAAGAATGTCAGAAGGCAAAATAATCCCCTTTAGACAGCCAAAAAATACTCTAAGAATAAGTTGTTTAGCTTATGCAGATGATATTATTTTCACAAATGCGAATAAAAGTTCAATGAAGAACCTTATGGACCTTCTACAATTATTTGAGAAGGAAACAGGTCAAGCCCTTAATAAAAATAAAAGTCAATTTATGTTAGCAAAAAAATCTTCGGAAAAAGTGGGAAAAAAAATTAAAAACATAACGGGTTTTAAACATAATAAAGATGCTTTAGTATATTTAGGTTGCCCGATAAACGAAGGAAGGCCGAGAGAAAATTATCTAATGCCTTTACAAGATAAAATGAGAATGAAAATAGCTGGTTGGAAAGTAGATTTATTAGGGTTTGGGGGGAGGATTACATTAATCTCCCATGTTCTTCAAAGTACACTGGTACATATTATATCATTCATACACCCACCTAAGAAATTCACAAATAAACTAGAAATGGAAATGGAAAATTTTTTATGGGGCAAAAAAAATGGAAAGCAGAAAATTCATTGGAAAAATTGGGAAGATATCTGTTATCCAAAAGTGGAAGCAGGGTTAGGCATCATTAATTTACAGGACATGGCGACTGCCTGGGACTGTAAAGGTTGGTTGAGGATAAAAGAAAATGATTCCCTCTGGGAAAAATATATGCGAGCAAAATATCTAGAACAAAAACACAATCGCCTTAAGCAGAAATCAAATAACTGGAAAGCATTGGAAAAACAAAAAAAAATAGTAGATGCTCACTCATTACTGAAAAAATTGGGATGGAAATGGACCCTTAATCCACAAGGTAATTTTACGTTAAAGTCAGTAAAAGAATTGATTAGAAAGAAAAAACCCGTGCAATCTTTATTTAAATGGGCCTGGAAAGCATGTATTCCACAGAAAATGTGCTCGGTGGCATGGAAAGTTCTGGTAAACGAATTGCCTGTGGATACTAATGTGAAAAGAAAAGGTATTAAAATGGCTTCCAGATGTGAATGTTGCTTTGCATAAGAAGAATCAATGGATCATCTACTTTCAAGTAGAAGAATCGCTGCAGTAGTCTAGAGGGAATTAGGATACCTGAAACAAATAATTTAAAAAGAGGATAGAATAATTGATAGAATTAAGAATTGGGTGAATGAAAACTCTAGTAGTCATATCAAAAATTGGCTTACTCAGAATCTACCTCATATAGTAATATGGTGCCTATGGAAAGCTCGTAATAAGAGTAAATTTGAGGGCATAAGAATGAATTAAAATGAAATTATAAAAGATATAATTAAAGAAATCAGGAATATATCTAGTATAAACCCTATAAAAGTTGATGGTTTATGTTTAAATAAGGCAGCTAGAATGATTTGGGGCCTCACTATTACAAATACTAAACAGGGATGGGTAAAAAGTATAAGTTGGAATAGGCCCCTGGAAGGTAAAATATCACTAAACACGGATGGTAGCTTCAATAGGGACACTGGTATAGCAGGTGGAGGGGTGTAATAAGGGACTCAAATGGGATTGTTATAAAAGCATTTACATCAGCTACTAAAGCATCCTCAGCTCTCCACTCGGAGATCAAAGCTTTGAATATAGGATTAAATGTCTGTAAAAAGTTAGATTTAGAAAATATACAAATTCAAGTAGATTCTATGCTATTGGTAGATTTAGTAAGTGGAAAAATAACTCTCTGGAGGTATGAAGATGAAATGGAAATAATTTTGAACCTCATTAAAGTGCTTAATGCATCAATCTTACATATATATAGAGAAGCCAATACTTTGGCAGATAACCTTGCAAGATTAGGTTCGATAAGAGGAGAACATGAATTTGATGAGGTTTCGATGCCAGAAAAACTAAAAGGAATAGCGAGATTAGATAGGAAGGCCTTTCCTTATTTAAGATTTATGAAGGGTAGTATAAACAAAAAGAATAAAATATGAGAATTATAAGAATATAAGCTGTTAATTGTTATGGTACTGTGGTAGCCTCTGTGCAGGGAAATTTCTGTCTCTGCAGGTAAACAGGTATGAACATTATGGAGGAGAAGGTTAAAGGGTAAGGTAAGATATTGGTTGTTAGCATATTTTTACTATTATTTCTCTTTTCTTAGCAGTGAAGTACCTTGTAAAAATAACCAAAAAATCCAGCAGCTGCTGGAATTTTGGAATCTTAGAGCATGTTCTGTTTTGTTATTGATGGTTTACAGTCCGTTTTAATGTTTAAGTTAAGTGGCTATGTGTGAATGTTGTGAAAAGTCATGTGTTAATTTACGGTAGTTTATAGTTTATTTGGACTTGTAAGTGTCTAGAATAGGAGACTGGTCTGGCAGCTGTCTAAAGCTGGAAGAATCAGCTTATGAGTGTTTAAAGGGGCACCGGTGTAAGCAGAAATGGAGACAAGATAAAGTGCAGAAGTAATCACTTGGAGTAATTTGATAGCTTTATTAAGTAGGATCAAAAGAGGTTAAAGAGCAAAGGATAACATCAGAGGCAGGATGCAAGAGCAGCCATAAGGTAAACTAGATGAATGAATGAGTATGTAGACATGTTGCTTTCTTTTGCAGGAAATCAGTAAAGTCAATATAAAATAAGCATAAACCGGGAGTCTAAGAGGGAAGAAACTTATGGAAACCCCACGAAGAAGTAGGAGCTCAATCGGATACCAAAGATTATATCAAGGAATGTTAAAGCTATACGCAAGAAATTTAAAGCTAACCTCAAATAAGTGCATTGATTGCAAATTATTCTCTAGGATAGATGACTAGCAATTTTAATTTTAATTTTAAGTTTGATGTTAAAGGTTAAGGTTGTAAGTGGTGAATGGGTAGATTTTAGTTTGTAAAAATGGTATTCCTCCGCCAAAAGAGAGGGTTAATATTAATAAACTCCTTTTTTAAAAAAATAGATGTACATATTGATAGAAACATAGATAGATAAAAAATAGATAGACAGATAGATAGAAAAATTGATAGACACAAAGATAGATAGACAAATAGTTAAATAAATAGATATATAAATAGATTGATAGATAAATAGATAGATATATCGATATATATAATGAAATATAGATATACAGATAGATAATAGATAGATAGATAGAAAAATAGATAAAGAGATAGATATATAGATATATAGATATATAGATAAGGATATCAATAGATAGATATATAGATAGATAGATAAATAAATAATTTGACATGCAAATAGATTGATAGATATATAATTATATAGATAACGATTCATATAGATAGAAAGATAGATAGACATATAAATAGACAAATATATAAATAGATAAATAGATAGACAAATAGATATACAGATAGATAAATATGTAGACATATACATAGACAGAAAGATAAACAAATAGATTGATAGATATATCAATAGAAGGATATAAAAATAGAAAGACAATTAAATATATAGATAGATAGACAGAAATAGAGTCACGTAGATAGATAGATATATATACTAATAGAAAGAAAATAGATAGAAGATTGATTGTCATATAGAAAGAAAATAGATAGACATATAGATATACAAATTCATAGATATATAGAAATACATATAGATATACATTTAGATAGATAGATAGATAGAAACATAGAAATATAAATAGATAGATAGCTAGCTAGTTAGATAGATATAATTGACATAAAGCTAGATAGTTTGATAGACATATCAATTAAAATGTAGTTTGATAAGTATATTAAAATATAAATAAACAAATAGATAGATAGATAAAGTGATAGATAGACAAATAGTTGGATAAATAGATAGACAGACAGATAGATAATTAATGAGATTGATAGACACATATATAGATAGATCAAATTATAGATATATAGATTGATATATAAATAGATTGATAGATATAAATATAAAAATTTATATTAATATATAGACAAATAGATAGATGGATAGATAGATAGACAAATAGATAAATAGATAGAAAGAAAATAGACAAATAGATAGAAAGATATATAGATAATCAAATTGATAGATAGATTGATAGACATATTCATAATGAGATAGATAGATATATTTATAAACAAATTAATAGATAAATTAGTACACAAATTGAAAGATAGATAGATAGATTGATTGATAGATAAATAGATAGATTTTTAGATAGATAAATAGACAAATAGATAAACTAATGGATAGATAGATAGACAAATAGATAGACAAAAGATAAATAGATTGATAGATAGATTCATAGATAGATAGAGATATAGTTTTATAAATTTAAAGACAAATATATAGATAGTTAGATAGACATATAGATAGACAAATAGCTAGAAAAATACACACACACACACACACAAAATAGATAGACATATAGATGGATGCTGGATAGATTGACAAAGAGATAAACTAATATATAGATACATAGTGAGATAGATAGATAGACAGATAGATAAACAATTCGATAGACAGACAGATAGATAGATATATAGAAAGATAAATAGATAGATAGATTTATATACATATCGATAGACAAATATATAGATAGATAGACAGCTAGATAGAGAGATAGATAAATATATAGATACTTAGATTAAAAGATAGATAGACAGAATATAGATACATAGATAGTTATTCATAATGATAGATAGATAAACAAATAGATAGTCAGATAATTAGATAGATAGATATAGATATATATAGATATATGTAGCAGATAGATAGATAGACAGATATATAGATAGATATATATTGAAATAGATATACATATTGATAGATAGATAGATCGAAATAATGATAAATAGATAGATAGTTTGATATATAGATAGATAGATAGCTAGCTAGCTAGACATATAGATAGACAAATATATAGATTGATATATATATATATATATATATATATAGACAAATAGATATATAGATAGATAGACATATATATATATATACAAATAGATTAACAGGTATATAGATAGACGATTATACATATAGATTGACAAATAAATAAATAGATGGATAAACAGATTGATAGTTAGATAGATAGATAAATATAAAGACAAATATATAGATAGATAGACAGATAGGTAGACAAATAAATAGATAAAAATATAAAGAGATAGATAGTTAGATAAATAAATAGATAGACAAATAATTAAATAGATAGGTAGATAGATAGATAAATAGATAAATAGATAGATAGGTTGATAAAATGATTGATTGATACATAGATATATCAACAGATAGAAAGAAAGAAAGATAGATAGATAAACATATAGATAGATAAATATATAGATAGATATATAGACAGATAGATTAACAAATGGATTGACATATAGATAGACAAAAAGATAGGCAGATAAATATATAGATGGATATAGAGATAGATAGACATAAAGATAGACAGAGAAATGATATATAAATAGTTAGATAGATAAATAGACACATTGTTTGATAAAATGATAGCCAAATTGATAGTCAAATTAATAGACAAATTGATATATAGACAAATAGACATATAAATAGACAAATAGTTAGATAGACAGATAGAAAATAGATTTTAATATTGATTGACAGATCAATAGATAGATAGTTATATAGATATATTAATAGATAGATATACAAATAGATAGATAGATAGAGAGACAAATAGAGAATTAGAAAGAAAGATTGATTGATAGATTGATAGATAGGTATACCAATTTTTAGATAGATAGAGTGAAATATAGATAGTTGATAGATATATAAATTGCTAGATAAATAGTTAGACAAACAAATACACATATATTGATAGATCAATAGATAGATAAATTGACATATTGATAGATCGATAGATATACATAAAGAAAGACAAATAGATAGATAAATATAAAGATAATAGATAGGAAAATAAATAGATTGGAAGATAGATAGAAAGATAAATAGTTGGGTAGATAATTAAACATAAAAATAGACAGATAGATAGTCAAATAGATACACAGATAAATAGACAAAAAATATAAAGATAGATCGATAAATGATATAATAGATAGATTGATAGATAGATAGACAAATAGATAGATAGATTAATATATAGCTAGATAAGATAGATATATAGTCAGAAAGACAGATAGATAAATAGATAGGTAGATACATAAATAGATAAACAGAGATCTAGAAATATAGATAGATATACAAATAGTTATATATATAGATAGATAGATGGTTATTTAGAAATATAATTAGATTGTTAGATTGACAGATAGATATACAGATTGATATACAAATAGATATATAGAATGATAGATATAAAGATAGATAGACAAAAAGGTAGATATATAGATAAACTAAAATATAGATAAAATGATATTTTGATAGATCGACATATAGATAGACAGATAAATTGATAGATAGATAGTTAGATATATAGATATATAGATATACAGACAGATAGATTATTTGATAGACATATATATAAAGAGATAGTTAGTTAGTTAATTAGATAGATAAATAGATTGATAGATAGATATATTGATAGATACATAGACATATAGATAGTCAAATAAATATATAAATAGATATATAGATAGATTGACAAATATATATTTATAGATAGATAGACAAATCGATACACAAATTAATTGATAAATATATAGATAGATAGATTTACATATAGATATATAAATAAATAGATAGATATATAGATAAATAGATAGATAAATAGATAGATAGTTAGCTAGATAGATAAATATATAAACAAATATATAGATTAATAGATAGATAGATAGACAAATAGTCACTACAAGAAAATGTTCATTAAGCTAGGGAAATTTTGCCAGGGAAATTTATTCAGGGATCAATCCCTAGAAAAACTGCTGATTGATTAGTGATGGATTAGCGTTGGTATAGCGATGTGAATTCTGTACAAAGAAAAGCATAAAATTTAGCGACACATTTAGCGAATGAATTTCCCTAGCTAATTACAACCAGAATATATAGATGGATTTAGTTACTGAATTTCCTTAGCTAATTTCATCAGAATATAGCAACTATTTTAGTGACGGAATTTCCCTAGCTAATTTCATCCAAAAATAGTGACTGATATAGTGACGTAATTTCCTAGCTAATAAAATCTAGAATATAGCGATAGATTTAGCGACGAAAATTTCCTAGCTAATTACATCCTGAAAATAGCCATTGATTTAGCGACAGAATTTTTCTAGCCTATATTTAATTATTTATTTTTTTTAATTTATTATTTGTTTTAATATTTTATTTAATTTTTTTTATTAAATGTATGTTATAATCTATAGATGAGTGATCTTATGATACATTCTCCTCGTAAAATTATAAATAAAAAGGGTATTATAAATAAATAATTTAAAAAATATAAAAATACAAAAAAATTATATTAATAATGACAAAAATAATAAAATTTATGATTATAAATTTTTTAAAAAATTATTAAAAAAATTTTTCTAAAAATTTATAAAAAGAAACTTAAAAATTTGTATTAAAGTAACATTAAATAATTAATTTTATAATTATAATAATTTTTAATTATATTTTAAAAATTAAATGACCATACATTAAATTGTCTACTAATATAAAGGTAAAATAATTCATTGTATAATTAAATAGAAAATATTTTCAAAATATTTGAATTGATGAATAAACTAATAAATATTAATATTATTATAAGTATAAAAACATTTTATGATTATAGAAAACTTTTAAAAAAATAAGTAAGACAAAATTTAAAAATCTTGAATCATAATAAAATTTTAAAGTTTTTCATTAAATTTAAAATAAAATGAATTAATATTTAAAAATAAATACATCTATGTTTTTTCCTACTAAAATTTATAAGAATTAAAAAATTGAGTAATATTTATACTATTAGCTTTTAATATTCAGTCTTTATTAAAATAATAAATATAACTTTTTTTAATTATCTTCTCACTTTAAGTAATTATTAGAATTTTAAAAATTATAAATGATATCAAATAATATGAAATTTTATGCCTTTAAAATTATATCATATTATCTTTATAAAATTAATATAAATTCTTAAAAATTTATCCCCATAAAATATATATATTTATATATCTTTTAACATAAAGAGTATTTTATAACTCTTAGGAGAGTGGCTAGAAGATAAATCATCTTTTCATGTATGTCTTATTATATTAAGTTTGTATATTTTGTAGCTATTTGATTTTATTTTTGTTATGAGGCTAACCATATATTTTTTGAAATTGTTTATATATTTATTTTTTAATTAATTTTATAATAAAATATTGTAAGGTGTTTGTTTTTCATGTGTACCTTGCTACACACACATGAATTTTTTCTAAAATATTTTGATAATAAATAAAAAAATGAGCCTTTATGTATTTTATATATTTATTGTTTATGTAATGTTTTTAAAATGAAAAATTTAATATATTTTGGTAATTTTAGTCACTTGTTGTCGAGACTCAAGAGACAACTTTAATAAGCACCTAAGTCCTTCGTAGTCCACCTCTATCTCTCGACACCAATGCATCAAAACCTAAATGAAGAGTAAGAGAGGATTTCTTATTGATTTGAAGTATGTTTTCTACCCTAATTCTTCATCAATTATCTTAATGAAAGAGTGTGTATTTTGGTTCTTTTATTTTTATTTCAAAATTCTTCTTCATTAATCACAATGGTAAGCTTGGATTGCACTTAAAAACTGATTTATGTACATAGTTCATGCATGTGTGATATAATGGATTTTCACTGTGTGGATGTTGATGTTGCACAGTAGTTATGCCGACTTGATTTCCATATTTTTTCCACTCGATAGTCGTGTGATTTTCGATGTTAATCACAAAATGGGTGTTGGTGTTGGTGGTGAGCAGTGTGTATTTAACAACATATTTAATATTTAAATAATAAATTATGTAAATATGATGAACCCAAGAGTTATAACACATGAATATATAAGTGTATTTTTACTATATTTATAACTATAAAAATAGTATACATAAACATAACTATATATAAATATAACAACATATATTTAATATACATATATATATATATATATATAACTATATATAAATGTATTTAACAATAGGTATATCAACATATTACTATATACTAATTTATTTTTATACATCAATACCTATACATAGCCATATGTCTAAATATATATAATTACATGAAAAACTATATATAGCTACATCTAAAACATGTATAACTACATGCTTTAGAAACTTAATATCCATTCATATCATTCATTGCATTCATACATATTTTTTTGTATATTGTATAAATCTTTATCTTTTTCCCATATATTTTAGGAACTTAAATTTAATTTTTTCAACCTTAAATGTATTTCTATTGTATTTTTATATGTTTGTATAAATCATTATGATTTAATATGTTTAAGGTTTGTATTTTTGTTTCACTTAATATCATTTAACTAAAATTGATTTCTAATAAAATATTCATTTGTTAAAATTCATGTTGTAAATTTCAAAACAAATAATAATATAGTTGTGTAATAGATATTATAAAAAATTTTTAAAATATATATGTGATGTAGTTTCAATTTACATAGATAAAACTTTAATAATAAAATTATTTATAGAATAAAATATGCACCTCATAATATTTAATATGTTATATTTATTATTAATAAAAAATATTTTAAATGTATCAATTAATTACAAAAAAAAACATTGTCATGTTTTCAATTTGAAAAAAAATTTAAAAATAATTATTAACAAAAACAAATTCATATACTTATATGGTCATTTATATATTTTGAATAAAATAAAAAAAATAATTACTTGTTGAAAAATTTACTCATATATTTTATGGTAATCTATTTTGTTTGAACATAATTAAAGAAATAATTGATTTTTTACAAAACATTAAAGGCACGTATTTATATGCACTACATTATATTTGTTTGAATATTAAAGTTTCAAAAAATTTATTAATAACACTAAATAATAGTTACAAATTTATCATTGACATTAATATTTTTAAAAAAATTATTTAGAAAAACAAAAACATATTTATTTGTTTATGAACTATAGTTTCATTTTTAACATAATTGTAAAAACAAAATAATTTACAAATATGCCAACTTCATTTATTTATATGAGTATAATAATAGTTATTTTAATATAAATATTTTAAAAAACAACTATTTGAAAAAAATAGAAGCTCATATATTTAATTCATAATTTCATTTTATGCATTAATATGCTTTTCACTCACACACACATACACACACGCATACACACACACAAATGTGTGTTTTAAATATAAAGAATGTACAATATTTTATAAATTGTGTAGAATATATAATATTTTATTTTAATTAAATTTTCAAAATCAAAAAATTTTAAATGCATTTACACACACACACACACACACACACACATATATATAATAGTTTCATGTGTATCTTTAAAAATACATTATGTATATAGGTATATGTGTGTGTTTGTGTGGGTGTACTATAGTATATGCATACATACAAGTATATACATACAACTTTGAAAATGTAGATACATGTCTGAATATAAACATAAGTACAAAAATGTGTATGCTGATATATAATGTATAAGAATGTATATGGATGTATAAATGTGTGTGTGTGTAGGGCAGTGTATATGTACATATATATTTATGCATATATATGTAAATATCAACATTAAAATTGAGAAAAAAAAATACTTGAGCACATAAATATTAACATGTTTAACAAATTCATGAGAGCAGAAACAAGAAGTAACATTATTGCAAGATACTACTAATCTCCCATCTATAACAATCTGCCTCAAAATTTGATAAGAGTACTACTTACAATGATAAGGTTTATTCAATACTACATATCATGGAGTTACATTTTCATTCAATATTATAATTTGTTCAAATAAAAAAATCTATCTAATATCTTCTTCAACAATTCATTTATCTTCTTTTTCTAGTCTAGATAAGATATTTTCAATTTTGTTTATATGTACATTTCTTATCAAATATCTCTAGTTCAAACTAGTGTAATAGTAAAATAGATCAAATCAATCTAGGCCTAACATCTTTCTTTTCTATAAGATATTTGATTATAGAATATCTAGTACATACTATGACTTTGGTTTCCACTAAATATGATATTAACTTGCTAAAAGAAAAGATTGTTGATATAAGTTCTTTCTCTATAGTGTGTGTAATTCAATTGGGCATTTGAGAGTGTGTTGTTATCATAGTATATGATAACTATTTATAAATATTTGTATAACTATATAAAACTCTTCATAATTATAATTAACTATAATTGTAACTATGTACACTAATTTTATAACTATATTAATAACTATATATAACTATTTATTTAACTATATAATATTGTAACTCTATATGTGTAATTCCATATAACTATATTTTTAACAAAATATATCATATGTATAATAATATATAGCTATACATAATCGTATTTTAATATATGCATAACTATAAAAATGTTATATATAATTATATATTTAACTACATAAATATTTATAACTATATGTGTATGACTATATATCAATATTTGTATAACTATGTAATACTATATATAATTAAATATAACTATATTTGTATCTATGTATACATATATGTATTTATATAATTAAATCTATATATTTATTTATAACTTTGTATATATTAATGTATAACTTCTTATAACTACTTGTATGAATATATCTATATATAATTATATTTTAACTATATATAACTTTATTTTTAATTATATATACTATAGGTATAACAACATATAGAGGTTGACCTCGCTCTCTAGTGACCATCACTTGAGGTCTATTGATTTTATTTCTTTATCTCATCAGATCTCTTTACAAACATATGACAAAGGGATTGAGATTTATTAACATAAATGTGGTTGGCGTTCACAAAGCTATTCAGTAGGCTGTTTGCCAACAAGGAGATGAGGATTTGATGCTAGGTCTTGATGCTGGCAGTAAGACAACCATTCTATATAAGTTGAAACTTGGTGAAATAGTTACCACAATTCCTACTACTATCTTTAATGTATAAATTGTTGAGTAGAAAGACATCAATTTCACGGTGTGTGATGTTAGGTGTCAAGACAAGATTCACCCTTTCTGGAAAGATTACTTCCAAAATACCCAAGGTCTCATATTTGTGGTGGACAACAATGACAGAGATTGTGTTTATGAAGCCATAGATGAGTTGCATAGGATACCAAATTAGGAAAAGCTTCGAGATGTAGTTTTACTAGTGTTTGTCAATAAGCAAGATCTTTCCAATGTGATGAATGCAGCTGAAATTACTGACACGGTAGTACTTCACTCTCTTCTCCAATGTCAATGGTATATTCAGAGCACATTTGCTACCTCTAGCAAGGGCATCTATGAGGGCCTTAATTGGCTTTCCGATTACATAGCTAGTGAGTCATAAACAATTTTAGCAGGATGAGACAAATATTGTTGACATATCTAGATGTGGATCTAATCTTTGCCTACTTTGCATGAGTTTTGTTCTGTTATGTCGGTGACATCATCTATTTATAGGGGGATGCAATATATATATATATATATATTGTATGCCTAAAATACAAGAGCACATTTTCTTTGCTCTGATCTGTTGTAAGCCGGGCTTATTTGTTTTCTAATTTGTATCCTTTTGCTATTGGATCCCTAAGGTATAAGAACATATACTATGAATAATTGTCTTTGACTATATGTATAACTATAAAATATTATATATAACTATATTTAAAAATATAATTAACAACATATATTTAATATACATTTTTATATATTAGTATATAAAAATGTATTTTATCATATATATACCTATCTATAACTATATGTATACACATATAAAAGTATATGTAAAAGTATATATGCCTACATGTATAAATATAAGTATAACTATATGTGTAACTATATGTATAACCACATATAACAATATTTATAATTACATGTGTAACAACATTCAACATTATGTTTAACTATATGTGTATAACTATATATAAATATTTGAATAACTATATAACACTCTATATAATTAAATTTAACTATATTTGTAACTATGTATACATATATGTAAATTTATATATTTGTTTATAACATTATATATTTATGTATAACTATTTGTATGAATATATCTATATATAACTATATGTTTAACTATATAATAATATTTTTATCTATATATACTATATGTATAATAACATATAACTATCAATAATTTTATCTTATTATATGTATAACTATAAAAGATTTATACATAATTATATTTAAATATATAATTTACAACTTATATTAAATATACATTTGTATATCTTAGTATATAAAAATGTATTTTACTATATCTATACATATACATAACTATATGTATAAATATATAAAATTATATGAATAAATATATATACCTACATGTATAAATATAAGTATAACTATATGTGTAACTATATGTATAACAACATGTAACTATATTTATAATTGCATGTATAACAACATACAACATTGTGTTTAATTATATGTGTATAACTATATATAAATATTTGTATAACTATATAATACTCTATATAATTAAATATAACTATATTTGTAACTATGTATACATATATGTATACATATATATAAATCTATATATTTGTTTATAACTTTGTATATATATATGTATAACTACATATAATTACTTGGAGCTATGGATCAATGCAAACAGCATCAAAAATTAGGTATGATTTGGATGATAACTATCATGTATTACTTACTTTTTTCATATAAAACTAATGAATGCTGATAAAATATTCATAAAATTTGAAACTTGTAATCATATCACAATGTTTCTATAATAATGAGAGTAATATAAGCTCCAATTTGTTTAATAATTTACACCCTCGGTTCATTGGGTACACTTGGGGTAGCTACATGAGTTGGTAATGAAATCATATAAATCTCATGAGTTTGTTGCCGCTTAAAATGAGGTATTGGTGCTATGGATCAATGCAAACTAGCCTCAAAAATCCGGTATGATTTGAATGATAGCCATCACATACTTCTTTTTTTTTCCTTATTAAACTAATGAATGCTGAAAAAATGTTCATAAAATTTGTAACTTGTAATCATATTTGGTTTGCTATTATGTTTCTTTCATGGCTGATTTATGAACTTCTATAGACTATTATGCATTTCTATTTAATTTTGCTTATCATCTAGTTTGTGCTTTGCTTATTCTCTTGATATCTACATGAAAAACATCCATTGAGTAGCGAAGTGATTTTAGACGTGGAACTTGATTGAGTATATATGTACATGTACATATAATATATGTACATATACATATATACTGGTATATATGTATAAGTAATACCAGTATATATGTACATACTTTTACATATACACTGTAGTGTAAATGTACATACATGTACATATATACTATTGTGTATATATACACATATATATGTACATATACTCTATAGTGTATATGTACATTTACTGAGTATATATGTACATATAAATACTTGTACATACATACCAGTATATATGTAAATATACATATATACCAGTGTATACATATATATTACTATATATGTATATGTACATATATATCAGTATATATGTACATATATACTGCAATATATATGTACATATATATATTACAGTATTATATATTTATGGTAGTAAGGTTTGCAAAATCATGAAGTAGAATTTAGCATGGTTTGCATAAAATCAAAATATGTCAGGGTTTATAGTAATCTAAAACTCTTCATCTGTACAAAAACATAAAGGTTTTTAGCAGGGTTTGTTGAAATGATGGTGGTGGTGGCGGCATTATTACTTTTATTTCCTTTGCTTTGATATCATGTTCAATAATATAAATATATGCATTTTGGTGTCTCATTCCTAATGCAACCAAACATTGAAAAGAGACCAAGTACAACTCCACACAGAAGAATGATAAAAATTTATCTTCAAGAGCATGTTAGATTTATAAGATAGAAAGCATGTTGTGATTGAATTAGTATCAAGATCATTGGAGATTGTATTATTTTGTTTTGGCACGTGTTGTTTTTTTGTTTTGTTTTGGAAGATAAAAATTATGTTTGTCTGAGCATTTACTATTTTGATTTTTATCTGGCAACTATTTTTATTTTCTATTGTCAATTAGTTTTTGTAAAGTCTGAAGCCTATGCAATATGTTAATGATACTAGGTTTCTACATACCATGCATAGTTAGATGTTTTGGCAGTGTAATACAAGGCCTCATGTGCTAGCTCTTATGGTGTGCTAATCTTTCTTTTCAGAGTCATGTGGCACATGACATGCACTGTATATATACATATACCGAGTATATAACTATGAATATACTTGGTATATATGTACGTATATACTGAGTATATACATAGGTATATACTGAGTATGTACATAAGTGGGTGCATATAATTATTTGTAGACATGTATATATTGTCATACATACACCCATTCACATACACACATACACGCGTTTGATTATATAATTGCTCGGGATGGTCTGGTCATCATCATCACGCATATATTTATTCGTAGACATTTCCCAAAGCCGTGGCATGAAGATATTTCTTATTTAGGCCAGCCAAGCAGACATGGGTTGGTCTTAAATCTAATAGTATTTGTGTAGATATGCAATTATCACATGGTACAAAGCGTATGTATGAGGAAACAAGTTTTCATGTTTTAGGTTCTGCAATGATTGGTTATAATTGTACTAAGTCTTAGGATGATGATGATGATGCTCGTGCAGTGCCGTGTAATTTTATAACATCTCACAAAACTATATTCAATCGGAATTAAAAATGAATCATTACCTGATTTTTATAGGCCACGAGTGCCAAAAGTATCGGGTCCTCTTTAGGGAGAAGCAGCTCGCCGCCTTGTCAAAAACTCGCTCAATCTCATAACGAGTGATTGATAGAGAAGTTCATTAGTTGAGCATCATCACCCACCCCAATTTTATTATCAATGGCAGTAGGAGCAGTAGTGAAAACAATGACAACAACATGAGTAGTATGAGCAGCAGTGGCAGTAGTAGTGGTGGCAGTAGTAGCAACGACAGCAGTAGAAGGGGCGATGGTAGTAGTGGCATGAGCAGCAGCAGCAGCATGCAGCTGTAGCAATAGCAACACCCGCAGTAGGAGCGGCAGCAACAAATGCTATATATACGTACATATATATGCACGTATATTACTACAATATTTGTACATATAGTACTATAGTATTATATGTACATATATACTGAGTATATATGTACTCAATATATATGTAAATTTAATACTACAGTAATATATATACATATACATTGTAGTATATACGTACATATATACTACAATGTATATGTACGTATATATTGTATTATATATTTATCAAAACATAACTTTTTTTATTTTTTTTTTGATTTTATTCACTAGTTTAAATTTTGTACAGATATGGTACCTCATTGTTCTCCATACAAATTTGTATAAGTGAAAAATTTTTTACTAGACATGATGCACCACGACTCAGACAGCTTTGTCGCAGCAGAAAAATGGTGATCGGAGGAGTTGAGGAAGAGAAAGCAACGTCAATGCACGGATAGATTATACCATATTCACTGTCAATAAATACACTGATCAAAAAGATGTAATAAAATTTTGTTATTTTTGTTTTATGTAAGACAAGTGTTGCTTAGATTGTAGTTATTCAAAATTATTATTCAAATAATTTTTTCATCATTTTGTGTTGCACATTAGCATGGTGGAGTGCTTCATTTTTCTATGTTCAAGTTTATTATTGATTTGTTCAAGGTTATTACTACAGACGATCAGTTTCTATTTCATCTGCTAGTTCTTTTGTTAGCTTGTCAGCTCAGTCATGCCGGGGAAGAGCAACCCCCTTATAAGTCTTGGGACTGGGAGAGAGTTCTGGTTGCGAAAAAGGCAAGATGTGAACTTTGATGCCCCAAGCCTGGCTCGTGGCTCGTCTTCCAATATTTTCTTTAAGAGTTTTCAGAGATATTTTTCAAAATTTAAATAATCTTTGTATTTTTTATTTATATTGATAGTGAAATATTGTGCCATCTTTGTGATGTATAAATGTGATAATACTAATTAGTTGTAGTTTTGTGTCATCTAAGGCTATGTGACTATATATATCTACATATAATACTACAGTATATACGTACATATATACCAAGTATATATGTACGTATATACTGAGTAAAATGTATGTATATATCGAGTACATATATACTATAGAATTATATGTACATATATATGAAGTATATACATACAGATATACTCAGTATATATTTGCATATAAACTCAGTATATATGTGTGTATATACTCAGTATTTATGTACATATATACTCGGTATATATACACGTATATACTAGTATATATGTGCATATATACTTGGTATATACATACTATAAACTCGATATATACGTACGTATATAATATAGTATATGTACATATAATTTTATAGTATTATATGTACATATAATACTGTAGTATTAAATGTATGTATATACCGAGTATATATGTAGTTAGTATATATGTACATATAATACTTTATTATATATATAGATATACTGCAGTAATATATGTAACGAGTGAAATGCTAGTGTATATGTACATATACACTACAGTACATATGTACATATAAACTGCAGTATTATATATTTAACAAAACATAACTTTTATTATTTATATATTTAGATTTTATTGGCAAGTTTAAATTTCGTACGGTTATGGTACCGCATTGTTCCCAATACGAAGCTTGTATAAGTGAATGGATTTTTCACTTGACATGATTAACCATGACATGGATAGCTTTGTCGTAGCAGAAAGATGGTAATCAAATGAGCAGAGAGAAAGAAAGCAATGTCAATGCATGGATAGATTATATTATATTCATTGTCGGTAGATACATTGATGAATAAATTGGAATATAATTTTACTATGTTTTTGTTTGAATTATGTAAATTATTGAATTTGAATAATTAATTAAATGATTTTATTTTTTGTTAATTATAAATTATTGTTTATTGTTTCACTTTTAATTCAATTTAATATAAAAATATTAAATTATTTAATTAAATATTTTGAAAAATAAAAAAATTTTCAGAAAATAGTTCTGGAATAAAATAGCTAGGGAATTTTCCCTTGCTAATTTAGCTAGAAAAATTAATAATTTAGCTAAGGATATTTCCATCGCTATAATTTTAGCTAGGGACCCTTTCCCTGCCTAATTTTTAGCAATGAGCACTTAAGATTGGGAAAGCTTCTGTTGTGAATCTGTCGCTATATCCTGTTTAGCGATGGAAAACCCTCATTTAGAAAGGGAATTTTTCCTAGCTATTTGAGATTTTTCTTGTAGTGAGATAGACAAAAATATAGAGAGATTAATAGTTATATAAACAAATAGATAGACAAATAATTAAAAAGATAGGCAGATAGATAGATACATAGATAAATTGATAGATAGACAGATTGATTGATTGATACATAGATAGATCGACAGATAGATAGAATGATTGATAGAGAGATAAACATATAGATAAACAAATATATAGATATATAGATAGAAAATAGATAGACAGATATATAGAGAATAGATAGACATATATATAGTTAGAAGATATAGAGATAGATAGACAAATATATAGACAAATAGGTATATACATAGATAGACAGATAGATAGACAAATATGTAGATAGATATATAAATAAATAGATAGACAAATAAACAGATAGATAGATAGATGGAGAGATTTATAAAAAGATAGATAGACAAACAGATAGATAGATTGATAAATAGACATATAAATATAAATAAATAAATAAAATATATATATATATATATATATATATATATATATATATATATATATAAAGATATATAGATATAAAGATAGACAAAAAAGATGATAGATAATTAGATAGATAGATAAATAGATACATCTACATATAGATAGATAAATGGACATATGAATAGATAGATAGTTAGAAAGATAGAAAATTGATTGATAGATTGATAGATAGATAGTTAGATAGATATATTAATAGATAGATAGATACAAAGATAGATAGAAAGAGAGACAAATAGATAGATAGACAGATAGATTATTAGATAGGTATACAAATTGTTAAATAGATAAATTAACATATAGATAGAAGATAGATATATAGATTGCTAGATACATAGTTAGACAAATAGATAGACACATATATAGATAGATCACTAGATAGATATAAATATTGATAGATAGATAAATAGATAGATTGATAGACAGATAGATATACATAAAGAAAGACATATAGATAGACAAATAGATTGATAAATATATAAATGATAGATAGGAAAATAGAAAGACATATATATAGATATAATGGAAGACAGAAAGATAGATAGATGGACAAATACATAGCCATAAAAATAGATAGATAGATAGATAGAAAAATAGATTCAAAAATATAAAGATAGATCGATAGATGATATTTAGATAGATTGATAGATAGTTAGACAAATTAATAGATAAATTGATATAAAGATAGATAAGATAGATATATAGTCATATAGATAGACATATAGATAGACAGATAGATAGACAGATAGATAGATAGATAGAAAGATAGATAGATATATAGATGAACTAAAAAATAGATACAAAGATATTTTGATAGTTTGACATATAGATAGATAGTTAGATAATTAGAAAGATATATAGACAGATAGATAGATTATTTGATAGACATATAAATTAATAGATAGATAGTAGGATACTCAGATAGATAAATAGATCGATATATACATGAATAAAGAAAAAAAAAGATATAGATAGACAGATAGAAAAAGAAATAGTTATATAGATAGATAAACTGATAGATAGATAGTTAGAAAGATAGTTAGATAGATAGATAGATAGATAGATAGACAGATAGATAAATAGATAGATTAATATATAGATAAATTGATAGATAGATAAATCGATAGCTAGACAAATAGATTGACAGATAGATAGACATATAAATTAGCATATAGTTAGATAGATTGATACATAGATAGATAGATTATTAGATAAATAGAAAGTAACATTGATTGATAATTAGATAGACAAATACATAGATAGATTAATAGATAGATCGATAGACAAATAAATAGAAAGCTAGATAAAAAGATATATAGAGAGAGTGATACATAGATAGACAAATTTATTGATTGATAAATAGATAGATATATGATAGATAGATAAAAAGATAGATAGATTGATTGATTGATAGATAGATAGTCAGAAAGATTGATCGATAGTCAGAAAGATAGATAGATAAATAGATATATAGATAAAATATAAATTGAAAGATAGATATAAAGATAGATAGACTGATAGACATGCAAATAGATTGATAAATAGACAAATAAAATGATGGATAGATAGATAGACAGACAAATTGATAGATATATAGAAAGATAGATATATCGATATAAAGATGGATATATAGATGCATAGATAGATAGATAGATAGACATACAGATATATAAAAAGATAGATAAACAAATAGACAAATATATATATAGACAGATATATAAATAAACATAAAGATACACATATAAACAAACAGAGAGACATATAGAAAGATAAAAAGATAGAAAGATTAATAGATAGATAAATAGACAAAAAGATAGACATACATATATAAAAAGAGATTTATAGACAAATAGACAAACTGATAGATAGACATATAGACAAACATATAGATTGATAGATAGACATAAAGTTAGATAGACAGTGAGATAAATAGATTGATAGGCAAATACACAGATAAACAAATAGACATATAGATAGATAGATTGATTGAATGATTGATTGTCAAACAAATAGAAAGATATATAGATAGACAAATAGATAGATACAAATAAAGAAAAATAGATAGATAGTTAGATATATAGATAGGAAAATAGATTAATAGATAGATAGTTAGATGGATAGATAGATGGATGATTGAAGGATAGATTGACAAATAGATAGATGAATAGATTGATGGAAAGATAAATAGATAGATAGACATATAGATAGATAAATAAATAGACAGATAGATAGAAATATAAATTGAAATATAGATAGGTAGATACATAGATAGATTGATTGATAGAGAAATTGATAGATATATAGAAAGATAAAAAGATTTATAGAGAGATTGAAAGATAGATTGATGCACAAATTGATAGAAAGTTTGATTGATATATTAAAAGATAGATAGATAGATTGATTGATTGATATAAAGTATTAAATAGATTGATATATAAAGATATATACAGATTGATAGATAGATATATAGACAAATATATAGATAGATACATAGACAAATAGATAGACATATTATTATATAGACAGACAGATAGATAGATAGCCAAATTGGTAGATATATAAATAGATAGATAGATAGACATATTGCGATAGATTGATAGATAGACATATATATAGATAAAAAGAAAGATAAATAGATATATAGATAAATAGATAGATAAATAGATTGATAAATAGATAGATAGTTAGATAAATAGATAGACAAATAGATAGATAGATAGATAGACTGATAGATAGATGATAAAGAGATTGATATATAGATTGATATATGGATAGATAGACAGATAGATCGATAAATAAATAGATAGATAGAAAGTTAAATAGAGAGATATATAGATAGATAGAAAAACAATGAGAAAGATAGAGAGGTATACATATACACAGACAATTAGTCAAAGAGATAAACAAATTAATAGATAAACAAATAGACAAAAAGATAGACATTAAGATAGATAGATACTTAAATAGATAGATATATAGACAGATAGACAGACAGACAGACAGATAGATAGATAGATAGACATAATGGTAGAAATAAAGAAAATTAGATATACAGACAGATATATAAATATTTATATATACAAATATATAGACATATAGATTGACATATAAACAAAATACAGATAGATCTACATAAGGATAGATAGATAGATTGATAAACTTATATTCAAATACATAAAAAGATAGGTAGATAGACATATAGATAGACAAATAGACATGCAAATAAAAAGTTAGATATAAAGATAGATAGATAGACAGATAAAAAAAATCAAAAGACATATAAAAATATAGATAGAAAAATAGATAGACTTATAGATAGATGGATAGATAGATGGATATATAGATGAATAAATAGACAAATAAATACATGGTTAGATAGTTATATAGAAAGATAAATGAATTGATAAATAGATAGATAGATGGATGGATAAAAAGATAGTTAGAAAGACAATCAGATAGTGAGATATATAGAGAGATAAATAGATAGATGAATAGACCAATATATAGAAAGATAGATTGTTAGATTGATAGACAAATTAATTATTAAATTGATAGATAGATTTATAGACAAATTGATAGGCATATTGATATATTGATTGATAGAATAAATAATAGAAAATTATATAGACATATATATATATATATGTACAGATAGAGATATATATATATAGAAAGAGAGGTTGATAGATAGATAGATAAACATATAGATAAATAGATAGATAGTTAGTAAGTTAGAAAGATAGAAGGATAAATAGATAGATAGATAGGAAAATAGATAGACATATAGATAGAAAAATAAATAGATATATAGATAGATAGAAATATATATCTATATATATATATATAGATTGATGGAAAGAAAGAAAGAAAGCTAGATAAATATAAGAGAAATATAGATAGATATATATATCTATAAACAAATAGATAGATACATAAATAAATAGGTAGAATGATACGTAGATAGATAGATAGATAGAAATATAGATAGACAAAAAAATAAACAAATAAATAGACACATTAAAGACAAATATAAAGACATATATATCAATGGATAAATAGACCAAGAAATAGATGAGTAGATAAAATGATGTATAGATGGATAGATAGAAGGATTAATTGATAGATTGATAGACTGATAGAAAGATACATATATAGATAGAAAGATAGTTAGGTAGATCATTATATAAATAGATAGACACATAGATAAATTGATTTATATAGAGATTGATAAATAGATTTATAGAGAGGTTGATAGTGAGATTTATCGATAGATTAATAGATAGATTCGTAGAATGATTAATAGACAAATTGATAGATAAATTAATATAAATATTGATAGATAGTTAAATAGACAGATTGATAGATAATCGATAGATAAATAGATAGATAAATAGATAGTTAGAGAGATAGATTGATAGACAGATAGATATACAAATAGATAGATTGATTATTAGACACATATATAGTTAGAGAGATAGATAAATAGATAGATAGATTGATATATAGATATATAGATATATAGATAAATTGGTTTATATAGAGATTGATAAATAGATTTATAGAGAGATTGATAGCGAGATTTATCGATAGATTAATAGATAGATTCGTAGATTGATTAATAGACAAATTGATAGATAAATTAATAGAAATATTGATAGATAGTTAAATAGACAGATTGATATATAAATCGATAGATAAATAGATAGATAAATAGATAGTTAGAAAGATAGATTGATAGACAGATAGATATACAAATAGATAGATTGATTATTAGATACATATATAGTTAGAGAGATAGATAAATAGATAGACAGATCGATATACAGATATATAGATAGATATGCATGCAAATATACATATAGATACATAGATAGATAGAAAGATAGATAGAAAGATAGACTAATAGATAGACAGATCAAAAGATAGACAGATAGACAAAAAGATAGACAAATAGATATATCTATTTTTCTGTCTATCTTTCTATCTATCATTCTATCTATATATCTCATATATCTATTTGTCTATTTATTTGTCTATCTATATGTCTATCTATCTGTGTATCTATTTATATATCAATCAATTTGACTTTTATCTATCTATCTAGAGTAATAGAAAGTCAGGAATAAAGATAGATAGACTGACATCTAGAGTAATAGAAAGATAGATAGATAGATAGATAGAAAGATAGATAGATAGATAGATAGAAAGATATATAGATAGATTTATTGATATATTTAGAATTATATGGAAACATATAGATAGATAGTTAGATAGATAGATATATAAATGGATAGATAGACAGATAGATAGATGGGTATAAAGATAGATTAGATAAATAAAGACATAGATAGATAGATAAATAGGTAGAAAGATAGATAGATAGACAGATTGGTATATAGTTAGATCAAAAGATTGAAAGACAAATAGATAGATAAATAGAAAGATAGTTATATAGATAGACAAAAAGATAGATAGAGAGATAGATTATTAGATAAATAGATATATAGAATGAAAAATAGTAAATAGATAAATAGATATAAAGATAGACATAATATATATAAATATTTTGACGAAAATATGGTTTGATAGATAGATAGAAAGAATAATAGATTTATAGATATATAGATATATAGATAGACTAACAGATAGATAGATAGTGAGAAAGATAGATTATAACTAGATAGATATATAGAAATATAGATAGATAGACATATAAATAGATAGATAGAAGGATAAATATATTGATAGATAAAAAATATATATATACAGATGGATAGAAAGTTAGAAAGGCAAATACATAGATAGATTTATAGACAGATAGATAGTTAGATAGATAGTCAGATAGATTGATAGGTAAGTAGGTAGTTAGAGAGATAGATAGACAAATAGATAGACAAATATATATGTAGATAGATAGACAAATAAACAAATAAATAAATAGTTAGATAGACAGATAAAAAAATAGATCGATGGACAGATAGATAGATAAATAGATAGATAGACGAAATGATAGATAGACACATAGATTTACATATATATACATAAATAAAGAGACAAATAAATAGACAAATAGAAAGTCAAATAGAAAGATAGATGGATAGATGGATAAATAGACGGATAGATAGATGAGCAGATAGAAGGATATATACATGGATAAATAGATGCATAACTTGATAGATAGATAGATTAAAATATATATAGATAGATAGAAAGGCAGACATATAGGCAGATAGATAGATAGATATGTAGATAGATAGAAAGATAGATAAATAGATTTATAAAGAGATTGATAGATAGATAGATTTAAAGATTGATAGAAAGAATTATAGATAGTTTTATAGATAGAAAAGTAGATCATTTGATAGACAAATTAATAGATAGATTCAATGATAGACCAATAGATGGATAGATAGATAGAGAGATGGATAGATAGTCAAATAGATAATCAAATAAATAGATTCATATTTTAACACATAGATATATAGATAGATTGATGATAGATAGACAGACAGATAAGTATACACAAAGATAGAAAGATAGTTAGATAGACATATAGATAGTTAGAAAGATAGACACATAGATAGAAAAATAGATAGACAGATAGATATAAAGATAAACAAACAGATACACATATAGATAAACTAATAGATACACAAAAACTTAGATAGATAGATAAATAAATAGATATATAAATCAAAAGATACAAAGATAGATAGAAAAATAGATATACAAATATATCAAAAGAGAGGTAGATAGATAGATAGATACATAGACAAATAGATAGACAGATAGATAGACATATAGATAGATAATTATATAGACAGATTAATAGACAGATAGATAGATAGATATAAAGACATATAGATAGACATATATATAGATATAAAAATTGATAGATAGATAGATCGATAGACAAATTGATAGACAAATAGATAGTTAGATAGTTAGAGAGATAGACAGATTGACAGAAGTAAAGATAGATAGTCATATAGATAGATAAATGTTTATATAGATACATAGATAAAAAAATAGATATATAGATAGATAGATAGATAGGTAGGTAGGTAGATAAATAGATAAATATATAAATAAATAGACAGACATATAGATAGATATATAAAAATATAGGTAGATATACAGATTAATAGATTGATATATAGATCGTTAGATAGATATAGATATAAAATATAAACATATATAAAGATATATAGAAAGATAGATAGATATAGCAAAAGATAGATAGATAGACATATAGACATAGACACATAAACATGAAGACACATAATCCCAAAGACATATAGTCAGATAGATGGTTAAACATATACACATATTGAGACATAGACAAATAGACAAATAGATATATAAATAGATATAAAGATAGATAGATAGATAGACAGACAGATAGAGAGATAGATAGATAGACAGACAGACAAAAGATAGATAGTTAGACACAGACACATAAATAGTAAGATAGATATATAGACAAATAAATAATTATTCTAATAGATTAATAGATAGATATATAGTTTGATACTTAAATAAATAGATAGATAAATAGTTAGACAATTAGACAACTAGATGGATAAAGAATTAGATAGATAGATATACATATAGATAGACATATAGATAGACATATTGATTGATAGATTGAAAGATATATTGATAGATAGTCATATAAACATATAGATAAATAGATAGATAGAAATATAGAATAATAATTGATACATATAATGATAATAAGATAGATTACATTATAGATAGAAAGACATATTGGTATATAGATAGATAAATAGATAATATATATAGACAGATAGACATATGGATATATATATATATATATATATAGACTAATAGACAAAAAGATAGTTAGACATTTCCATAAATAAATAGAGAGAATGATAAATAGATAGATAGATAGGCACAGAGAAATATAAACAAATAGAATGGCAGATAGATATATAGTTATACATATAGACATATAGAGAGATAGATAAATAGATCGATAAATTGATAGACAGAAAGATAGTTCAATAGATAGATACACATATATATAGATAGAAATATTTACAATTAGACTGATAAATAGATAGACATATAAATAGATAAATATATAGATAGACACATAGACTCAAAAACTAATCGACTAAAATACAAAGAAAGATAGATAAGCACATATACTAATAAACTGATAGCCTGATTGACTAAAAGATAGATAAAAAGATAGAGAGATAGATAGATAATAGATAGACAGATATATATAGATAAATAGATAGAAAGATAGCCAGATAGATAGACAGACAGATAGATAGATAGATAATAGATTGATATACTTATAGTTATATAGACATATAGATTGGTATACATATAGACAAATAAATAGATTGAAATATGGACAAATAGATAGATTTGATAGATAGATAGATAGTTAAATAGATAGATAAATATATAGACAAATATTTAGAAATGTAGATAGATAGATAGATAAATAGAGATTTAGATAGATAAACAAATATATTGATTGAATGATAGACATATAGATAAAAAGAATGACAAATACATAGATAGAAAGATATAAAGATATATAGATAGATAGATATATATTTAGGGATAGAGAATGACTAATAGACAAATAGACAAATAGATAGATAGATATACACATTGACATATATATAGATTGATAAATATATTGCTTTATAGAAAGATAAATAGATAGATAGATAAAGTGGTAAAATTATATACACATTGAAAGATTAACAGATAGATAGAAAGCTAGAAAGATACATATACATTTTGATAAATATACATATACTTAGATAGATAGATACAAAGATACACTATAAATCAGATAGATAGATAGATAGATCAATATGTAGATAGATAGATAGATGGATAGATAAAAAGATACACAGAATGATAGATATATAGATAGACAGATTGCAAGATATGTATATAGATAGTTAGATACATAGAAAATAGATAAATATATACTTTGATAGATTGATAGATATACAGATAGACTAATAAATAGATAAAAAAAATTCAAATAGATAGATAGATAGACAGACAGATAGATTGATTGATAGATTAATAAATAATAGATATAAATACATAGATAGATAGATAATTATAGATATAGATAAATAGATAAATTGACACAAAGAGAGATGAACAAAGATAGATAGAGATATCTAAAGTTAGACTAATAGACAAATAGACCTAAAAAAAGATAGATAGTAATATAAATACTTTATAGATATAGTAATGTAAATCTTATTACTATATATATTTTTGATATTGTATTTTTATATGTTTGTATAAATCATTATGATTTAATATGTTTAGGGTTTGTATTTTTGTTTCACTTAATATCATTTAACTAAAATTGATTTCTAATAAAATGTATATTTGTTAAAATTCATGTTGTGAATTTCAAAAAAAATAACAATATGTTTGTGTAATAAATATTATAAAAACTTTCTAAATATATATGTGATGTAGTTTCAATTTACAAAGATAAAACATTAAAAATAAAATTTATTTAGCAAATAAAATTTGCACCTCATATTATACAATATGTAATATTTATTATAAATAAACATTGTTTAAAATGTATCTATTAATTACAAATAAAACCATTGTAGTGTATTCAATTTTTTAAAAAATTTAAAAATAATTATTTAAAAAAACAAATTCATATATTTATAAGGTCATTTATTTATTTTGAAAAAAAAACTCGTAGAAAAATTTATTCATGTATTTATATGATAATATGTTTTGTTTGAACATAATTAAATAAATAATTGATTTTTTACAAAACATTAAAGACATGTATTTATATGAACTACATTATAATTGTTTGAATTTTAAAGTTTTTAAAAATTTATTAATAACAATAAATAATAGTTAGCAATTTTTCATTGACATTAATATTTGAAAAAAAAAGTTATATAGAAAAACAAAAACAATATTATTTATTAATAACCAATATTTTAATAATTAACAAAATTGTAAAACACTATAATTTACAAATATGTCATTTTCATTTATTTATATGAGTATAATGATAGTAATTTTAATATAAATTAAAAAAAACAACTATTTGAATAAAATAGAAGCTCATATAGTAAATTCATAATTTCATTTTATGCATTAATAAACTTCACACACACACACCCACCCATACACACACACACACAAATTTATTTTAAATATAAAGAATTTACAATATTTTATATAAATAGTGTACAAAATATAATATTTTATTTTAATTAAATTTTCAAAATCATAAAATTTTAAATACATTTACATCACACACAGACACACATATATAATTGTTTCATGTGTAACTTTAAAAATACATTACGTATATAGGTATATGTGTGTGTTTGTGTGGGTGTTCAGTAGTATATGCATTCATACAAGTATATACACATTACTTTGAAAATGTAGATACATGATTGAATATATACAAAAGTACAAAAATGTGTATTGTGATATATAATGTATAGTAATGTATATGGATGTATAAATGTGTATTGTGATATATAATGTAGATACAAGTATATCTACTTTGAAAATGTAGATATATATTTATGCATATATATGTAAATATTAACATTATTTTTGAGAAGAAAAATACTTGAGCACATAATTATTAACATGTTCCACAATTCGTGAGAGCACGAGCAAAAAGTGACATTATTGCAAGATATTCTAATCTCCCATCTATAACACTTTGCCTCATATTTTGATCAGAGTACTGCCTGCAAATATAAGGTTCATTCAATACTACTTACCATGGAGTTACATTTTCATTCAATAATATAATTTGTTCAAATAAAAAAATCTATCTAATATCTTCTTCAACAACTCTTCTATCTTTTTTTTCTAGTCTTGACAACTATTTTAAATTTTGATTATAAGTACATTTCTTATCTAATATCTCTAGTTCAAACTATTGTAATAGTAAAATCCATCAAATCAATCTAGGCCTGATATCTTTTTTTTTTTCTATGAGATATTTGATTATAGAATATTTAATATATACTATGACTTTGGTTCCCACTAAATATGATATTAACTTGCCAAAAGAAAAGATTATTTATACAAGTTCTTTCTCTATAGTGGTGTAATTCAATTGTGCTTTTGAGAGTGTGTTGTTATCATAGATTATGATAACTATTTATAAATATTTGTATAACTATATAAAACTTTTCATAATTATTTTTTAACTACATTTGTAACAATGTAAACCATTGTTATAACTATATTAATAAGTATATATAATTATTTTTTTAACTATATAATATTTTATAACTAAATGAGTAATTCGATATAACTATATTTTTAACAAAATATATCATATGTATAATAATATATAACTATATATAATTGTAGCTTACTATATGTATAACTATAAAAATGTTATATATAACTATATCTTTAACTACATACATATTTATACCTATATGTGTATAACTATATTTAAATATTTGTATACTGAAGTAACACACTATATAATTAAATATAATTATATTTGTATCTATGTATACATATATGTATTCATATAATTAAATCTATATATTTAATTATAACTTTGTATATATTTATGTATAACTACTTGTATGAATTTATCTATATATAAAATATAATTTTTTTTTAATTATGTATACTATAGGTATAAGAACATATAGAGGTTGACCTCTCTATATGGTGACCATCTCTTGAGGTCTATTGATTCTGTTTCTTTATTCTTGTCTGATTTCTTTACTACCATACGACAAATGATTTGAGATTTAGTGGAAGAAATGGGATTTACGTTCACAAATCTATTCAGTAGGCTGTTTGCCAATAAGGAGATGAGGATTTTGATGCTATGTCTTGATGCTGGCAGAAAGACAATCATTCTGTATAAGTTGAAGCTTGGTGAAATTATCACCACAATTCCTACTATTTTCTTCAATGTAGAGACTGTCAAATACAAAAGCATCAATTTCACTGTGTGAGATTTTGGGGGTCAAGACAAGATTCGCCCTTACTAGAGGGATTACTTCCAAAATACCCAAGGTCTCATATTTGTGGTAGACAACAATGACAAAGATCGAGTACTTGAAGCCGGAGATGAGTTGCATAGGATGATAACAAGGAAAAACATTGAGATGTAGTTTTGCTGGTGTTTGCCAATATGCAAGATCTTCCCAATGCGATGAATGCAACTGAAATTACTGACAATCTAGGACTACACTCTCTTCTCCAATACCATTGGTAGATTTAGAGCATTTGTTCTACCTTTGGCGAGGGCCTGTACGAGGGTCTTGATTGGCTTTTAAATTACATTGCCAGCAAATCATAAACAATATAAGTAGGATGAGGTAAACTTTGTTGACATATCTGGATGTTGATCTAATCTCTGCCTATTTTGCTTGAGTTTTGTTCTGTTATGTGGATGGAATCAGCTTTTTTTAGGGGGATTCAAATTATATTTATATTTATATATTGGATGCCTGAAATACAAGACCGCATTTAGTTTGTTCTGATCTGTTATAAGCCGAACTTGTTTATTTTCTGTTTTGTGTCTTTTTGCCATTGGATCCCAAAGGTATAAAAACATATAGCTATAAATAATTGTCTTTGACTATATGTATTACTATAAAAGCATTATACATAACTATATTTAAATATATAATTTACTACATATATTTAAAATACATTTGTATATTTTAGTATTCTAAAATATATTTTACTATATCTAGTCTTATACATAACTATATGTATAGATATATAAAATTATATAAATAAATACATATACCTAAATGTATAGATATAGGTATAACTATTTGTGTAACTATGTGTATAATCACATGTAACTATATTTATAATTACTTATATAATAACATACAATATTATATTTAACTATATGTGTATAACTATATATAAATAATTGTATAACTATATATAAATAATTGTATAACTATATAACACTATATAATTATATATAACTATATTTGTACGTATATATACATATATGTAAATCTATATATTTATTTATAACTTTATATATTTATGTATAACTATTTGTATGAATATATCTATATATAGCTAAATGTTTAACTATATAAAAATATTTATAGCTATATATATTATATGTATAATAACATATAACTATAAATAATTGTATCTTATTATATGTATTACTATAAAATCTTTATACATAACTATATTTAAATATATAATTTAAAACTTATATTTAATATACTTTTATATATAATAGTATTCAAAAATGTATTTTACTATATCTATACCTATACATAACTATATGTATTGATATATAAAATTATATAAATAAATATATATACCTACATGTATAAATATAAGTTTAACTATACATGTAACTATATGTATAACCAAATGTAATTATAATTATAATTACATGTATAACAACATATAACATTATGTTTAATTATATGTATATAACTATATATAAATATTTTTAAAACTAAATAAAACTTTATATAATTAAATATAAATATATCTTTAATTATTTATACATATATGTATACATATATGTAAATCTACATATTTGTTCATTACTTTGCATATATTTATGTATAACTAAATATAAATACTCATGTGAATATATATATTTATATAACTAAATGTTTAACAATATATAATGTTTTATAACTCTATATATATTATATGTATAATAACATATAACTATACACAATTTTATATTATTAATGTATAACCCAAATTTAAATATATAATTAACAACATATATTTAATATACATTTTTATATATTAGTATAAAAAATGTATTTTAGTATATCAATACCTATACATAACTATATGTATAAATATATGAAATTATATGTATAAATATAAGTTTAACTATACGTGTAACTATATGTATAACCATATGTAACTATATTTATAATTATATGTATAACAACATACAACATTAATTTTAAATTACACGTGTATAACTATATATAAATATTTGTAAAACTAAATAAAACTTTATATAATTAAATATACCTATATTTTTAACTATTTATACATATATCTATACATATATTTAAATCTATATATTTATTTATAACATTGTATTTATTTACCTATAACTAAATTTAACTACTCATGTGAATATATATATAACTAAATGTTTAACGATATATAATTTTTTTTAACTATATATATATTATATGTATTCACTATAATAAAAAACATTATCAAAGTCGCTTAAAAAGAGTCATTAAATATAATTCATGTCACTTATCGATAGTGTCATCCGCTAGCCTGTCATAATAAGTATTTGCATATAATGTTGTTTTTTAGTAGTGTCGTTGAAAAAAAAAATTGATGCTAAAAAAACTGTCATTGTTTATTATACCAATCTACCTTGACACTCAGAAAATGTCATAATTTGTTGTATCAATCTTAAAATATTTGAATACAATGATACTTAGTAAAAGTGTCAAGGAAGATAATGATTTAATTAAATATCAATTAAATAATTGTTGTAATTAAATTTTCACCTGTTATTGTAATACTGCATGCACATAATAAAAACATACATTACAATCCATACCAAGATTAAAGTTTTTAATTACAATGGGGAACTTGAACTTCTTACATTTCATAAATAAAAAACAATATATCACAATTTCAACATTCATTTCTTTAATTCAATTCAAAATTTATTATATATGCAACCCAATTGTGCCTTATCTCCAAGATACTGCTTCATGCTAGCTTGGCTAAGTTGAACGTTAATTTACAAAAAAGGAAACCTACATACAAAATGATGAACAATAATTAATTACACTTGCAAAAAAAAAAATATTATAGAGCATTGCAAAATAAAAATGAAGGAATGATAACAACATATCATGAAAATAATTTATATAACAATTGACATATATGATTAAAAAAATTTAACAAGAACAAAACAAAAGTTGGCAGTAATGGGTAAAATATAAAGCAATAGATTTATCAATTATGGTATAAAAGTTGATCAAATATTTTAAAATACATAATGATAATAATTCATTAAAAACATATATCTGTGTAGTGAGTTGAAAGATCTCACAAACTACTTAAAGAAACACTACAAAAACCAATTAAATTTAATAAAAGAAAAAGTTAAATTACTGTCATCTTCCCAATATATTAAAAAAACTCGATTAGATGCTATGTAATGTAATTTCAAGTTCTATTGATTACACATATATAGTAGTCAAATCAACTTATAGTTTTAGATTCATTAATAAAATAAAAGGCTACGTAATAAAAAAATATTGTGCCTTGAAATAATCATTGTGTTTTATAAGGGTGAAAATGTAATTTACAATGCTGTGGTAAAGTATTGAAGCCAAAAGTCGAAATCTCAAATTTGTCCATATCCAATCTACAAAAAAATCTATAGTTGACAATAAAAACAAAAGATAAAATGATAACAATAAACTTCCAATTGCATATTCAATTTTAAAATATTTAATAGTTAGTAAGATGTAATAAAGTTGATATCATTATGAAAAATACCTTTATTATCATAATAGATCATGGACCATTCCAAAGTTGGAAGATCTTCTAACTTCACAAAAAAAAGTTTCCTTTTAAACACCTATGAATCATGCATACAATATACTAACGTAATTCAACTACTGGAAATTAGAGAAATATTATGAACGTGTAAGGAAAATACTAAAATGTCTTCAAATGATTATGTCTAACAATTTACTTTCAGTCATAGTTTGGATCAAAAGAGAGATAAAGAATGAATCTCATCAAAAGTTAAAGTTGGAAATGCCAAAATTTGTTCATGCTTCAATACAAAAAGGTGTCCCCAATGCTTTTCAAACTGAGGAAAGTATTAATTGAGTCACCAACATCACCCATTAGGATCGTACTTCATCCAACTCATCTTTGTTGTATGATTTTATCCCATTAAAGTATTGAAAAGTAAAGTAATATTTTTATCAATTACATTGGAAAATAAAAAAAAACATTGATATATTGAGAACCAAAAAATCAACATATACCTTTGTTGTATGACATCCTTGATTGAGAATGATATCTCTCATATATCTCATCACATAGTATCCACATTCAACACTACCTTGTTGTCTCGGGCATTGAATGGAATAAAATCATTATATATATATGGAGTTACTTACAAGTCATATTGTAATAAGTTTAAAATTAAGAAGAAGACACTAAATATTTTATTACTCAGAGTATGAGTTATTTACCACTAATAAAACCCAATTTGGCTCTCATTTTGACGATTTATGTTTTTTAAGTTGATGAATTTTTAGAGCCATGCATGAAGTAAATAAATTTTTTTTCCAACTATGCTTCATTCTATAATATTAAGGGAAAAACTTACATATTAACAATGTCTTTAAGATCATCTGAATGTTGATTATGTAAGAAATTAAGGTAATAGACGATCAAAGTCCTTATGTCAAGTACCACCAAAACCCAATGACAACTACAAAATTAACATGAGTGTAACTACATAAAATTTATAATTTGATAAATATGCATACTTATAAGCTTACTTATGTTTAATAACTTACCATGGTTATATAGAATAAAAACAAAATCAGCATTATTTGCATTCATTAACTAATTAGCTATAACCTTTGACCTATTTTTCTTGCTTGCTTCTCCCAATCCAGCTTTGGAAACCAATGTAGGAATTACAAAAATAAATCGCTCTGCCTCTTTAGCATAAACCATCTTTTTATGTAAGTGCCTGATTTAATTTAACACAATATTTAAAAGTTTTAATATTTTAATTTAACTAATATTAATTACAATTCTCATTATGAAAAATTAAAAGCATAAATAAGATAGTTAAAATATATGAAAAACATATTAAATGTTTCTCTTAACATATATAGAACATAAGGCAATTAAAAGACAGCTCTGTTGATGAAATTATGATATCCATATCTTCTTCCATCAAGAAGGTCTTAAAAGACTTTCCAAAAACATCATTTATGATTTCTACTACATGTACCATATCATCATTAAACAACAACCAAACTAATGTAGCAAAGTTCTTGATATCTACCGGATTCTCATCCTTAATACTCAATGTACTCTCTTTATTCCTCCTTTTCTTAAATTTCTTTGAATCCTATCAAACATAAATTATCATAGTATATATAATAATTTTCCTATATAAATTTTTTTTTATTAGCAACAAGAAATTTTTTTTTTAAAAATATGCACATACCTGGATGCGATGAGTAGTAAGAATGACTAATTGGGTAGACTATAAAATTTGATGCCCAATAGCATCTCCAATAGTGGTAATTAGGCTTGGAATAGGTACAAAAAGTTATGCATTTAGATCATAAGAAACATCCATAGCAACAAGGAAGTTAGCACCACATTCAAGTACCATTGTAACAGCTGCAACTAGATTTTCTTTTGTCCCTATGGCCAATTGATAATTCCTTATCTATAAAATGAAACAATATTGTTTAGTTATATGCAATAATCTAAAGTTAAAAATTTCTAATTAGGAAAGAATTAGTTAGACAAAATTAAGTTATCATAACTTAATGAGCTTATTAATCTAATTTATTATACAAAATTATATTGTAGCAATACTTCTATATAGGAATTACTCAACTAGGTAAGTTGATATGAAAATTATGAGTTTGTGTTAACACATTTTTATTATATAACATAATATTAAATACAACTTACCTTGTTTGCTTTTAGTGTTGGAGGAGTGTGGTCATCTACTCGTCATTTTGGTTGCTCAACACTTTCAGATAGGACAATATGATTTTGGAGCATGTTAGAGCTACCAACATCAGATTGAGGTGCAATGGGTACCATCTAAGAGAGTTGTAATAAAATCTCTGCCTCAAACTTTAATTTTCGCTTTTGCGATTCTTTCATAAATTCCCGCAAAGCACGATCTATCATAGAATGAAAATATTATCGTGGTGTATAATTCATTCCTTTAGCTCGTACTCGACTACTATATTCAGGAGTTCCCAATGCTTCAGTAAGTATGTCATTTCCATTGAAACTCAAACTACTTTCTTGTGACTGTTGCAACATCTTATCATGATATACAATGATATTATAAATTAAATGTCATATTGGTTAATATAAATAAGTTATTAACGTAAGTGAAATATATATTCCATAACTTATACTTACAATCTTCTCCACTACAGGAATGACCACTTTATTATACGTGCAATCTTTTTACTCGATTGCTTTCTTCCATAATACACTTATATCAAGGACTTTAGTAAAACCAGTTTCTACCAACTTTTACAATATTGAAATGTAATATAATGAGTCTCTAGGCAAATTCAACATAAAATAAAAAGTAAATTAATAATATCTTTAACTTACCATCTCTTCCTCAAGACCAGCATATTCATTCCTACTAAGATGATGATTATAAATATGCTTTTTCCTTCTTTCTTTTTGAACTTCTCTAAACTCCTACAAATTTTAATTTATATTAAGTAAAGAAAAAATGAATATATGTCATGAAAATAATTAGAAATTTACCTGAAATCTTTGAGAGAATCTTTCGTTGACAAAAATTGTCCAATCTTCATCTTCAATAAATTTGTATAAAACTGGTGGTTTTTAAAGAAGCTCTAGTTGGTCTTTGAAAGGAATGATATACTTTTCAGTCAACATGTTCTTGAAAGATCTAAAGCACCTACCTAGTGATTTCATATAGTTCCTTCTACTTTTACAATCCAATGTAAATGCAGCCTAGAAGTAATGAAAATATTATTAGTTGTTAAGAAAATTTGCAAATATATTAGAAAAAGTTATAGATAGAAATAAAAATACTAGTTTACCTCAATGGAGTCCCACAATTTATTCTTCAATTGCTTAGGTACATAGTGCCAATGCTATATCTAATTGGGACCATGGTACGTGCCAATACGCCTAAATTACTTGTGAGATGCACCACAGCTTGTCCGACATAAACACCATCAACATTATACTTTACTGCAAGTTTTATTCCTTTGCTCCTATTCTTGATAATCATAGTCTTTCTTGTGATCCCCCCACATCTATTCCTTGTAGTTGCTTCATCTTGTTGTTATGTTTCCATACCTATCATAAAAATAATTATAATGTTTAAATAAAAGTATTAAAATATCCAAAAAAAAATTAAAGAATAAAAAATTAACTAATTAAAGGCATTACCTAATTAGCTGCGTTGCATAAAACATAATACTATCAATGTTTTGAATATTTTCAACTAGACATTAACTAAAATTGAAAGCATAACAATCATCTAATAACAAAAAGTAATAAATTAACTAGTAAGCAAACATTTAAAATACAAAAAAATATAGTAGCATATCAATTCACAATACTATAACAAAGATATAATTTGGAAACACTTTTGATTTGTTCTCAACCCAAATTCCCTCACAATCATCTCGAATAAAATTTTGATCAGAGTCATCCATTGCATCAAATAATTCAACGTGTGGCAAGGAAGATATGACTGGATTGTGTTCAAAAGAAATGTCCATAGGATCATCATTGTTTGCTCTTTTTGAGAAGTCTTGTTGATGAGTTGACAAAACAACTGACCATCTTAGATTAAGCTCATCTTGTACATAGAATACTTTCTTATCTTGGGAGGCTAATATGAACAGATCTGACTTATGAGCCAATCTACTAAAGTCAACTAAGGTAAACCCAAGATCATCAACTTAGATTCCATTCTTATTATCAAATCAATCACACTTGAAGACTATAATTCTAAACATTGTATAATCAAAGACCCAAATCTCAGTAATAACTCCATAGAAACAAAGTTTCCTGAAAATAAGATTTTTATCCTTAGCACTAGCAATTTGCTTGGTCGTTGCTACAATACTAACTCCACTATTTTGGGTAGCTAGTAAAATATCATACTTCTTGGTATTATATTGACACCCATTGATGACATAACCATTATACTTCATCACATAATAGCTTGGACCATCAGCTATCCATTTAAGGGTTTCAGATACAGGTTCATTATTTCCAATTGCAACTTCAATGTATAGAAATAAGTTCCAGATATCATTTATATGTTAATCATTAATGTAAAAGAAAATGAAAATTAAAGAAACTATTGTAGAACCATTTGTCGTAACCAAAAGGTAAAAGTATGAGCATGCTCATCCTGTAACCACTTTTGCCTTTTTGATTGACGTGAATGTTTCACTTTGAGCCATTGCATGTGCTCTCTATTAGGTCTAGTATAATAATTAAATAATTAGTGTAATATATTATATGTACAACAAATAAAGAAACAAAAAGTTAGTGGTGCTTACTCAAAATAAGGTTGGACAATTGAGGTATTTTCCAACACATAATGATGTGCTTATAACCATAAATTGGAATCAGCCTTCATAGTAAGACCTCCAAATATTAGTGCCCCGACTTTTTGGTCAATGTTTGAACTATTAGGAATTCCAATTGCTTCCACATTTGATAAGTCTCGGTATAAAACTCGATTCCTTCTTCTACATTATAGCATTCTACAATGTAACCTTCAGGTCTAGTACGATTTCATACATAGCCTTTTAACACTTTTATAAACCTTTCAATGGGTACATCTACCTAAAGTAAACCGGTCCACAAAGTCTAAATTCTCTTACAAGATGCACAGTAAGATGCACCATGATATCAAAGAATGAAGGTGGGAAGTACTTTTCAAATAAGCATAATATCACCACTATCTCATTTTGTAACTCATCTAATGAAGGAACATCAACGAATTTACTACAGAGAGCATTGAAAAAGAAACTCAATCTACAAATAGCATTCCTCGCATGCTTGGGCAAGATAGAACGTAACAAAATAGGCAAAAATTTTTGCATTAATACATGATAGTCATTGTATTTTAATCCATAAAGTTTCAAGTCTTCCTTTGACACGAGGTTTCGAATGTTTGATCAATATCCATATGGAACCTTCAATTGTGAAAATGGTTGGAAAAACACGTTTTCCATTGTAGAAAGTGTATAACATGCATGAGGGAGATATGTTCTCTTCGATTCAAACCATGGTGCCAATTCGCTCGTTAAGCCCATATCTACAAGATAAAAGCGAGAATTAAGCTCATCCTTTTTCTTACCTACAATGTTGAGTAAGGTACCAATAATTTTTTTACAAACATTTTTCTCAATATGCATTACATCTAAATTATGACGAACATGAAGATATTTCCAATACTCAAGATCAAAGAATATGGACTTCTTTTTCCAACAATTTGTATTGTTGATTTTAGATTTTCCCAGATTAACCTTTTTTTTCCCCAAGAATTACAAATTCCATTTATTTTTTTTAATATTTTATCACCAACACTATTTGTGGAGGTGAGCGAAAATCTTGTTTTCCATCAAATACTTTCTTTTGTTTCCTATATGGATGGTTTCTTGGAAGAAACCATCTATCTCTAGTATATGTGTTCATTTTTCCATGCTTTAACCTACAAGAATATGTTTCTTCTACACATATTGGACAACCATAATATCCTTTAACTGTGTAGCCTAACATGTTTCCATATACAGAAAAATCATTGATTGTCCATAATAGAATGGCTCTTAAGGTAAAGATTTCTTATTTATGTGCATCATAAACTTAAACTCCGACCTCCCACAATGTTTTTAGATCTTCTAGTAGCGGTGCTAAATAGATATCAATGTCATTGCTAGGTTGTCGTGGACCTGAAATTAATAAAGATAACATCATAAATATTGTTTTCATGCACAACCATTGAGGAAGGTTGTAAATTATCATGAGAATGAGCCAAAACTATGTTTACTATTAAATGAACTGTGAGGATTAATGCTATCTGTAGAAATTTAATTCTCAAGTTTCTAGGTTCTAAGGAAAACTCAGGCCATCTGTGATCAACTTGCTTCCATGATGGTGATTCTGATGGATGATGCATTTTTCCATCAAAATTTCTTTCTTCAATATGCCGTATGAGATCTTTTGCAATTTTTGATGATTGAAATATTTTTCTAAATCTTAGAATTGGAGGAAAATACCATATTATTTTTGTAAGAACTCCTTTTTTCCTCTTAGTTCCTGTGTTATCTGTCTTCCACCTCGAAGTTCGACAGGTACGAAATAAGGATACATCTGTCAACTCCTTCCGATAAAGTTCACAATCATTTGGGCATGCATGTATTTTCTCATATTCTATTCCCAAAGAATTTAATATCTTTTTCGGTCCATACATTGACAAAGGCAATTCATTGTTTAAAGGTAACATTTCTCCAAGTATTTGTAAAAGCTCTGAAAAGCTATAATCAGACCACCCAAAACGTACTTTCAAGTTGTATAATTTGATCAAGGCAGAAAATCTTGTAAAGTTTCTGCAACCAGGATATAATGGTTTTTCTACATCTTGTAGTAATCTTGCAAACAATTCAGTATCATTTTGACAATCATCATATGCAGCTTGAACCATTTCTATTGTACTACGTTGATCATCAAATTGAAGTCTATCATAATGTTCTGCTCTTATGGTAGGTGGGCCACTTGGAACTGCCTCTCCATGCCAATACCATGTATGGTAACTTTGATCAATTCCAAAGAAAAACAAATGGTCTTGAATCTTTTGAGGAGTATTGAAAATCATATTACCACATTGTAAGCATAGACATTTAATGGAGGGTGTATTTGCAGAATTTTGTTTTGCAAATGCAACAAAACATTCAACTCCATCTTCATATTCATTCTATCTTCTATACTTTGAGATCCATGAATGATTTATTTTTAAAGAACAAATTATTTCCAATAGTGATCACACATCAAATGGAAGAACATATCAACATTCCAATGTTATTCATTTAGCAACTGCTTTTTTATCCGTTAAAAGAAAATTAAAAAATCAATTTAATAAAATATTAATAAGCATGTCAGATATAAGATAGAAGAGATGAGCATTAATATTGTAATTATGTTGAATTTGTTTACATAGGCAACATGTTTAGAATAATATTTAAACATGAGAAATTTTTTCTCACTGTTAGTATGATTCTTAGAAAAAAAAATATTTAAACAAAAAATATCATTTAATTATTCTTTATATAAAAGTCAAATGTGAGAAAAGTCAATTTATTAAGAAAAAAATATTTTACTCTCCTCCAAATCCGATCCTAGAACCTCCCATCATGCATTCTTGTGCATTATAGGTTTTTATTCCTTTTTTTGTTTTTTTTTAACAAAAAATTATTTAAATCATATTTGAGATAAAAGCTAATTCTCTAATTTATAAGAAAAAAAGACATTACATTGTGGAAAAGAAAAAATAAGATGATTTTTTTATCAAACATGTCTAAGGAAAAGAGAATAAAAAGTGTTTTGAGAAAAGGAAAATTTTAATTGGCCATCTATTTTCCTTTTAACTATACTATTTTATTTATTTCTAGCTACTTAAAAATTTTATATACTATTTACTGGACCCCTAAATCTTATTTTCCTTATTTGTGTAGCTTATTTTAACAAATACTTTGCTTAATTTCTTGTTTTTAATAATCAATATTACCATGTATAAAAGGTATATAATGTATATATTCTCTTTTTGATAGTAAAATCCTTATTTGTGTATATTATTTTTATAAATACTTAGTTTAATTTCTCATTTACTATAATCAATATTCCAAGGTACATAAGGTACATCTTTTTTTTGATAATAATATCCTTATTTTCTTTTTTTTCTTTTTGTGAGGAAGATAGTAATATTCTATTCAAACTTCTCAATGTATTTTAATCATTTAAACAATAAAGTAAAAGTATTTAATTAGGTGAGTATTAATTTACCTATCATCTATTTCTATACAAGATAATAATATATTTTGACTTTGCTGTAATATCTAACATAAAATAAATAAATACGTGACCTAGACGAATTTATAGATATGACATTACATGTCTCTAGGTCCTTAGGCTAATTAATTTTGGAATGGCATGACTATAGAGCACACCTTTTTAGGAATTATAGCCTCCTTTTTTTCCATCCTTTCATAGTCATAAAAACAGAGGATGAGAGAACAAATTGAATAACATGTATACAAATGGCACGAGATCAAAAATAAAAAAGAATGGATAATCACCTGCTTAAAATCAACAACAATATTTTCCCACTCTATATCCCTTGTAATTGACAAATTGGACTTTGCAAGAAGAACTACAGACTGAGCATTAAAATGGGAAATGGAAATAAATTAATTATTACTCTTTGGCAGAATAGTAGCCTAAAAATAGAAAGCAGATAACTAAGGCAAAATCACCGACAAACCCAGCACCAATATCACACAATTAGCATTGATTAAAGGAACCATTACTAATTAAACTTCACAAAATAGCAACACAACACACGATTTCGAAGATATGATGCATAAGCCATGTACAACTCCACTTTCTATAGTTCATAAAATAAGCCGTGTAGAAATTGATGACAAGAGTAATTGACTACAATTTCTCTCTTTCGATCCCAATTTATACTCCTTATCAGCTTTTTATTTTGTCATGCCAATCTACTAAAATTTTCCGTATAACAAGGGTATCCATTAAGCATCATGCATTTTAGTAACATATCTACTAAATTAATAATAAAGGGTGGCGAGGACATGTCGTGCAACACGTAAGAATATATTCACTAAGATCATGTGCAAGAATATAACAACCCAGAGGATGAAGGATATAAATAAGCAAAAAGAATTCCATCAATGAAGAAATGGAAAACGAAGCCATAGAGAATTAGGCCGAGACTATTCCACTCAACTCTTCCTGTTTTTTGCCAGCACCATTTTAAAACCTATTACATATTTTACAAATAAAAAATACAAACTAATTAGTTCCAAATCAATAAATTCAAAATTAATTTTTTCATATCCATGACACTTATAATAGTGACAAGGTTTATAATTTTCAGCCTCTTATTAGTCTTAACAATCTATTAGTCTTAACAATGATATATCTAGTAAGTGCCATAAAAATAGAAAACATGTTCTGAATAATGATGTTTTTAGAAAAATGTCATGACATGTCTAATTACAAATAGAATAATAACATTTTCTAAAAACATAAAGGAATAAAACATCATAAATTTGAAGTTTTGCTGTAGTTATTATAACATATAACAATAAATAATTCTATTTACTATGTGTATAACTCTAAAAATGTCATACATAACTATATTTATATATATAATTAACAATATTTATTTTATTTACATTTTTAAATATTAGTATAAAAAATGTATTTTAGTATATCCATACCTATATATAACTTTATGTATAAATATATGAAATTATATGATAAAATATATATACATACATGTATAAATATAAGTTTAACTATACGTGTAACTATATGTATAGCTACATGTAACAATATTTATAATTATATGTATATAAACATACAACACAATGTTTAACTATATGTGTATAACTATATATAAATATTCTTATAACTATAAATAACTCTATATAAATAAATATAACTTTATTTTTAATTATGTATACATATAAGTAAATCTATATAATTGTTTATAACTTTGTATAGATTTATGTATATTTACTTATAACTACTTGTATGCATATATCTATATATAATTATCTTTTTAACTATATTTAACTACTTATAACTACATTTACTATATGTATCCTAACATATAATTATATATGGGATAATACAAATTTGTTGCACTAACTTAAAATTAAATGGCAAAAGATATATCATCAATAATATGTAAGCATGTAGAATGATAGTGTCCGTTGATCAGGCACATATATGGTATAATACAAATAAGGATCGTACCCTTACCTAATCCCATCCCTTGGCTCTCAGGCTCAAATATGATGTTATGTATGACAAAAGATATAATATTTGATAGATTTATACATAAGAAATTTTATTTTTTTATATAATTTTTCATTCTAACACTGCATTCTTTGTCTCTCTCTCCCTCTCTAATTATTTATGTCACTCTATTCCTCTTTTTCTTTATGTGTCACACACTCTCTTGTTATTTTCTTTCTCGCTCTCCTTTCTTGCTTGCTCTCTTTCTTCCCCCCTCTCTCTCCCTCTTTCTCTCTCTTTCCCTCTCTCTCCCTCTCCCTCTTCCTCTCTCTCTCTCTTTCCCTCTCTATCCTTTTAAAAATTTCTCTCCCCCTCTCTCTCCCTTTCACCATTTCTCTCCTCCTCTCTCTCGCTCCTTCTCTCTATCCTCTCTCTCTCTTGCTCTCTCTCCCTCTTGCTCTCTCCCCCTCTTGCTCTCTCTCCCTCTTGCTCTCTCTCTCTCTCCCTTTCCCCCTCCAAACATTAAATGTCTTTCTTTTTTGCTTTCCTTTATTGTGCAACATTATATTTTACTCCCTTTATCTAATATTACTGTGATATCTATTAATCTTTATCGTACTAAAAGTGGCTTTATCTATTTATGTAGATTCTTCTAATGCATTGCCTCGATATTCATGATAATTAATTTTTAAATATTCATCTATAAGAAATTTTATTTAAATATTATTGTATTTTGAAGTAATAGAATGTTTAATTCAAAATAATGATTGAGCATTAATTTTTGTAAATAAAACGGGACAAAATGAGTTCAAATCGTTAATGGATATACATAGGTTTATTAATGGATTTTTGAATAAATATTTTTTGAGTGGGCTTGAAACTTTCATCAATTTTGCATGTAGTCAATCGAGATGGATGGATGGAAAAAAAATAAAGTGTTCAAGTAATCATCGCAAGCATAAGAATATTTCTTTTAATGATGCAAACACTATAAGATACCATCTGGCAAAATATGGCTTTGTGCCAAATTATTTTGTTTGGATTTATCATGGTGAAAGTACAAAGGTTCTGAACATTGACCAAAATGAGGGTACTGGATCATTTGCTTGTGGTGAAGAATCATCAAATACATACCATAGAATGATCACGTAAGCTGCTGGTGCTGACTTCAATATGATGTACATGTATGAACCAACTAATCCTCAAGCTTAGAAATTTTATGAAATGCTTAAAGCTGCAAATAAAGCATTGTAGCTTGGTTATAAAACACATTCGCAATTGTCACTTGTGGCTCGACTTATGAGCATTAAGTCAGAAAATCATATGTCTGAGAAATTATTTGATCAGGTGACAGAACTGATGAAGAAGATTGTTCCAGATAATAATTTGATCACTAAAAACTTTTACAACACTAAGAAATTACTACGAGGAATGGAGTCAAAAAAATTGATTGTTGTTTAAATGGATGTATGTTATATTGGTGTGGCGATAGTGATTTAATTAGTTGTATGTTTTATGATCATCCTAGATTTAAAAGGCAACTCGTGTTGTAGATATGCCACAAAAAATGAATGTTGTATTTAAGAAGATGTATAATTTTCCATTAATTCCTCGATTACAAAGACTATATGCATCAAATGCTACAGCAAATGATATGTGGTGGCATTCTGAGAATGAGCTTGAAGAAGGGGTAATGCATCATCCATTTGATTCACTTGCTTGGAAGCATTTTAATTATTTACTTCAAGATTTTGCAGCTGAAAATCAAAATGTGAGATTGGGTCTCTACACTAATGGATTTCAGTCATTTTGGCAATCTGGACAATAGTATTCAACATGGCCAGTCATAGTGACACCTTGTAACTTGCCTCCGTGGTTGTGTATGAAGGAGCAATATATGTTTTTGTCATATTTATTCTAGAGCCAAAAAATCTTAAAGACATGCTGGATGTTTTCTTATAGCCTCTTATTGCAGAGTTAAATCATTTGTGAGATTTTGGCATTGATATATATGATATCTCAAAGAAGCAAAATTTCATTATACAGGTAGCCCTTATGTGGACGGTAGGTGACTTTATTGCATATTCAATGTTGTCTGGCTGGAGTACTGTAGGATGATTCACATTCACATATTGTATGATAAATTCTTATGTATTTACCCTCTAATTTAGTGGTAAACAATTATTGTTTGATAACCATCGTAAATTTCTACATACGACTCATCCATTTTGAAGAAATAGAATTGTATTTCGAAAAAATAAAACTGTGATGGTAGTCGCACCAGCTATTCATTCAGAAGATAATATTATTATAGAGATTTAGAGATTAGGTTTGAAGAAGGTAACTGAAAAGGATGCTACTAGAAGTAATGGACCAATATGCAAAATATTTGGCTGGAGGAAATGTAGTATATTTTGGGACTTGCCTTATTAGAAGTCCAATTTAATTCGTCATAACTTAAATGTAATACATATTTAAAAAAATGTATTTGACAATGTTTTCAACTTTGTCCTTAATGTAGACGGAAAAACAAAAAATACTTTAAAATCAAGACAATAGCTGAATGATTACTATCGGCATCCTGAAATGAAATTGAATGTGGCAATAGAAAAATTTCTGAAAGATTACTACATGCTTGATAAGAAGGAAAGATAGATATTGTGTGAATAGGTTAAAAAATTTAAATTCCATGATGGATATGTGTAAAATATGGGTAGATGCATGGATATGAAGAATCTTAAGTTATTTGGAATGAAAAGTCATGACTATCATGTATTTATGTAGAGATTAATACCAATTGCATTATGTGAATTACTTCTCCTAAGTCTTTGGAAGACCCTTACAGAACTTAGTTTATTTTTCAAATAGCTAACTATAACCATAATCAAAATAGATGACATGGTGAGGCTGGAGAATGACATTTCACTTATTATTTGTAAGCTTGAACGGATATTCCCACCATGTTTTTTTGACTCAATGGAGTATTTTCCGGTCCATTTGGGATATGAAGCAAGGATAGCAGGGCTAGTGCAATACAGGTGGTTGTATCCTTTTGAGAGGTAAATACATATAATTTGCTGTGTTTTATTATTTTGTACATAAAATAATATTGTAATTTAATATAATTCAAACCTAACATTGTGGTTGTAGGTATCTTCGTAAGTTGAAAATTAATGTTAGAAATAAGGTAAAAGTTTAAGGTTCAATTTACAATGCATCTTTAGTAGAAGAAGCATCATCATTTTATTCTTATTATTTTGAGGATCATGTCAATACAAAGTATAGAAATATGCCTCAGAATGATGAAGGTGATGTGATGGTAGAAGATGATTCTGTGAACAAATTATATATCTTCAATAACTCTAGAATAGCATTTGGAAGAGCAATAAAAAGATGTATGATAGATGAAGAGTACAAAGCAACCCGAAGCTATGTTTTACTTAATAGTGAGGAGGTTGTACCATATATTGAGTATGTATACACAAAATGGTTGCTAGTTTAAGCATAGTTTAATTTTATCTTTAATATGAATTATTAAAAATTTATATACATTTTTTTCTTTCTTTTTATATTTGTGTAGTATTTATGTTGAGCAGTTAAAATATAGGTAACCAGTAATTTCTAGCAATGATATCAATTTTATGCTAGATCTTGAATTCGTGAATTGGTTCAAACATTATGTCAGAATTATTAAGTGTTAAATTTTTAAATTATTTAATTTATTATTATCTTTTATTTGTTAATATTAATTTTTTTATTTATGTCACAGGTAATTGATCCTTCAAATGGAGATTCAAATATTTTTATTCAGAATCTAAGTAAAACCCCATTTAGATATGTGACAACCTATCCTGGGTATTTTGTTAATGGATATAAATTTCACACAATTAGGCGTGATTCTTCTAAAATAACAATGAATAGTAGTGTATGTATTAAAGGCGCAGGTTAAAGTGCAGATGAGATTGATTATTATGGTAAACTCAAAGAAGTTATTGAGTTGGAGTATCCTAGACTCGAAAATAATAGGATTGTTTTATTTAAGTGCGAGTAGTTTGATCCTACATGAAAATAATAATGAATATGCCTAATGTTATATCAGAGGATGACTGGCCCGAGTGCCTTAAGTATTGGGAGGAGCCAGATGTAAAGAAAAAAATCAGATGTTGCCAGCAAAAATCGACGAAGTGAGGTAGCTGGACTAGGAACATGAAGTTGTCGACACACAGGAAGGTCAAAGTCGAGCATTGAGGATGCTCGAGATATGGTACACTTTTAAATTTTTAAACATTTATATATTTAGTGGTTGTCCTAATTGTCCAATAATAAAATCTCTGCATGGTTTTATTAATTTTGTTAAATTTTTTGATCACTTGTTTTTTAATGACTTAATAAAAATATATTAGGGGCTGGAGAATTGGGTCGAGATCCAAATTTTTATTAGATTTTCAGGAAGATGCTTGTGAAGAAAGTGGATGGTTAGTTCATTGATAACAAGTCTTAGATGATTGTTATATTACTAAGATTTTATAATTCTATAGTACATTTTGAAATTTATTTGGAATGCAAAATATCTATTTAATTTTTGTATATCTAGAATAGTTTTATTCTCTATTTTATCTCAGGACCTAATGGCGGAATGTGTGACAGTTTCTCATCAACAAGTTGAGAGTTCTATGTATCTTCAACCAAGTGACTATGTCCTATTTATTTGGGGACCATAGAAGGTCATAAGATGCAGCGAGTGTATAAAATTGGCTCGAAGGTAGTGGCATTTTGTTGTAACAATCGTGCTTCTAATTCATCTGTCTCAGTAATAGTGGACGAGGCGGTCAAACAACAACCAATGGAAACAAATGAACGTATTGTAGATATGGAGACCAAAATGAAAAAGAAGGATGAGTAGATATCTCATTTGAAGGAAGAAATATATGAAATTAAAGAATAGAAGGATGAGCACATATCTAATATTGAAGGAAGAAATATATGAAATTAAAGAATAGAAGGATGAGCAGTTTACTAATTTGATGGAAGAAATGCAAGAAATTAAAGAAATAAATGATGAGATGAAAGAAATTAAGAATGTAATGCAACAGCAGATATCCTATATGGAGTCACGGTTAGATTTATTGGCACAACATATAGCATTCCAAGATCCAGCTGTGAAAACTCGTAGGATAGGCTAGCATTCCATACAAATTATGAGGATGATTTCGTATGAGATTTATTTATGAACTATTATTTATTTTTGTCCATTTGTAGCAAATAATTATGAAATTTTTTTGTAGGTTATAATTTTTTTTATTCTAGTTTTGTCTTTGCTTTTTTGATTAACCTAATTATGAATCTTTGCATGACACATTATCTGAGACACATGAAAAAATTCTGATTCAGAGCATTCAGACATTGCCATGGTCCTTCGAATGCATGTGTCCCATATTTACCAATTTTAGTTTTATCAAAAGGTGGCCTAGCTTATTTTATCTTTATTATTCCTAAACATTTTATTTTTGCACTCTCTTTCTCTCTAAATATAATTGTTGGACATCTTTTGGATTTTTGTTAAAGCTGTATGACAATCAACTTTAATTTGTGTTTGTTCATGTCTATAATTATTGTTTTTATATATCTGTGAATATGTTTGTGTGTCTCCAATTTTTTTGGGTAGAGTTTTAGCCTATTATAGGTAAGTAAAAGCCTATATTCAGTTGTGGTAGATGCTGCACTGGCGGCAGTAGTGGTAGTGATGGTTGTAGTAGTGGCGGCAGTAATAGTGGTGGCAGTAATAGTGGTGGCAGTAATAGAGGCGACAACATAGGCAGATGCAGCATCAGTGGTAGCGGCAGTAGCAATGGCAGCGATGGCAGAAATGATAGCAGTGACAGCAGTGGTAGTAGGCACAACAAAGGCAGCAGTGACATCAGCGGCAATGGTGCCAGCGGAGGTAGCGACTACATCAGTGGCATCGAAGGTAGCGGCGCCATCAATTCTAGTGACGATGACAGTGGCAGCATTCCAGTGGCAGCAGTGGCGGCATCATCGGTAGTGGTAGTAATAGTGGCAGCAGTGCCAGTGGTGGTAGTAGCTGTAGCACCGGTAGAGTGGCAGCATCGGCAGTAGTGGTAGTGCTGCCAGTAGCGGCAATGCCAGTAGAAGCGGTAGTGGTAGCAGCGTCAGCAACAGCGACAGCGGCAAGAGCGACAACAATAGTATGAATGAAAACAACAGCAACAAATGTAGTATATACATATGTATTTAGTCAGTATATACATACGTAAAATACTGTAGTGTTTTATGTACGTATATACTGAGTATGTATTTACTCAGTATATATGTACGCATAATACTACAGTTTATATGTACATATACTATAGTAATAAATATGTGTGTGAAATGCTAGTATATATGTACATATTTACTGCAGTAATATATATTATCAAAATATAGTTTTTTTTTATTTATTTTGATTTGATTGAGTGATATAAATTTCTTACAGATATGGTACTGCATTATTTTCCATATGAAGCTTGTATGGGTCAAAAGGTTTTTCACATATATGACGTACCATGACTCGGACAGCTTTTTCACTATAGAAATATAGTGATCGGAGGAGCAGAGGGAGAGAAAGCAACATCAATATATTGATAGATTATACTTTATGCATAGTTGGTAGATACATTGATTAATAAGATGTAATATAATTTTGTTATTTTTTTTTGTTTTAGTTATTTAATATATTGTATTAGAATAAGTTATTAAATGAATTTTTTTTGTTCAATTTAAAATTTTCATTTATAAATTTTGTTTTTATTCAATTTAATATAAAAATATTAAATTATTTAATTAAATTTTTGTTGAAGCTATATGACAATCAACTTTAATTTGTGTTTGTTCATGTCTATAATAACTATTTTTTAATATTTGTAATTATGTTTGTGTATTTCAGAATTTTTTGGGTAAAGTTTAGCCTATTATAGGTATGTAAAAGCCTATTATCAGTAGTGGTAGCAGCAGTAGTAGTGGTAGTGATGATAGTAGTGGCAGTGCCGATAGAGGTAGAGGTAGTGGTAGTGGCAGTAGTAGAGACAGCATCAATGGCAATGGCGGCAGCGGCTGCATCGCAGCAGCGGCACCGGTCACTACTATGGTAAAGTCAACACTGGCCATTGCAACGGCTATAACGGAAGCAGTAGTGGCAGTAACAACAGTGATGGCATCGGTTGCATTAGTGGCAGCGCCGGCATCAGAGGTAGAGATGGCATTGGAGGCAGTGTCGGCATCAGTGCCAAGGGCTGCAATAGTGGCATAGTGGTAGCGGCGGTAGCGGTAGTAGTGGTGGTAGTAATAGCAGTGGCAAAGGTGGCGACGGCGGCACCAGCGGCACCAATAGAGGTAGCGACGATAGCAGAGGCAGTGGTGGAAATGGCGGCAGCGGCGGTAGTAGAGGCAGCACTGGAAGCAACAGTAGCACCGACATCATCGGCAACGGCGGTAGTAGAGGCAGCACTGGAAGCAACAGTAGCACCGGCATCATCGGCAGCGGCGGTAGTAGAGGCAGCACTGGCAGCAATAGTAGCACTGGCATCATCGGCAGTAGTGGTAGCACCGACAGCATCAGCACACCGGCAACAGCAGCACACTACCAGTGGCATTAGCAATGGCATCAGAAGTAGTGGCAGCGGTAGTGGCGGTAGCGGTGGCAGCAGCGGCAACAGCGATAGCAGCCATGGTAGCAGCGACAACAACCACAACAACAGTGACAGCGGCAGTGGCAGTGGCGACGTTGGTAGCGATAGTGGCAGTGGCTGCAGCAATGGCATTGGCAGTAACTGCAGCAAGGGCAGTAGCAATAGCAGTGGCAGTAGCAGCAACGATAGCGGGAGCAGTAGTAATAGCACAAAAGTGGTATATACATATGTATATAGTCAGTATATACGTAAATATAATTCTATCGTATTTTATTTACATATATACTAAGTATATAGGTACTCAGTTTATATGTATGCATAATACTACAGTTTATATGTACATATACTGTAGTAATATATGTATGAGTTAAATGCTAGTATATTTGTACATATTTAATATAGTAATATATATTTATCAAAACATAGTTTTTTTTAATTTTTTTTTATTTTAATTGAGTGGTTTAAATTTCTTACAGATGTGGTACTGCATTGTTCCCCATACGAAGCTTGTATAAGTGAAGGAGTTTTTATTAGACATTACGCACCATAACTCGGATAGCTTTGTCGCAGTAGAAACATGATGATCGGAGGAGCTGAGGGAGAGAAAGCAATGTCAATACACGGATAGATTATACTTTATGCATTATCGGTAGATACATTGATGAATAAGATGTAATAAAATTGTGTTATTTTTTTGTTTCAATTATGTAAAATATTGAATTAGAATAAGTTATTAAATAATTTCAATTTTGTTTATTATAAATTATTTGTAGTTTCATTTTTTATTCAATTTTATATTAAAATAATAAATTATTTAATTAAAAAATTTTAAAATACATTAAATTTTAAAAATATTTTTGAAATTAAAATAGTTAGGGAAAAATCTGTTGTAAATTAGCAAGCGAAAAATCCCTTGCTAAATTAGCTAGGGAAAATTCCCTAGCTAATTTAGTAAGGAAATTCTTTATTTTAGCAATAAATATTTCCGTTGCTAAATTTATTTAGCTAGGGACCATTTCTGTCACTAAAATTTAATGATCAGTACTTTAGCTTGGGAATCTTTCGTTACTAGTTTTATTTAGTGATGGAATATATTATTTAGCTTGCTAATTTAGCTAGAGAAGTTAACTTTTTTAGCAAATGATTTTTTCGTCACTAAATTTTTAGCTAGGGACATTTTTCCTCACTAAATTTTAGAGACCAGTACTTTAGATAGGGAATCGATCCATCACTAATCCATCACTATATCCTGTTTAGTGATGAAAAATGCCTATTTATCTAAGTAATTGTCCCTAACTATATGAGATTTTTCTTGTAGTGTTATTTATTTATCTCTCTATCTGCCTAATTATCTATTTGTTTATTTATCTATCTTTTTAATTCTCAATCATTCTATCTAACTATGTATCTATATGTATATATATATATATATATATGTCTCTATATATATATATCTAATTAGATATATATCTACTTATCTATCTATCTATCTATCAATATTATATATATATATATATATATATATATCTTTCTATCTATATATCTTGCTATCGATCTATATGTCTATATATCTATTTTTATATGTTTCTATGTGTCTATGTATCTATCTATCTATCTATATCACTGTATATCTCTATATCTATCTAACTATCTAAATATCTATTTGTCTATCATTCTGTCTATTTGTCTATATATCAATATATCTATCTATCTATCCACCTACCTATCTTTCTATCTATCTTTCAATCAATCAACAAATCTATGTATCTATCTATCTATCTCTCTGTCTATCTATATATCTCACTATCTACCTATATATCTATCTATGTATCTATCTGTCCATCTATCTATCTATTTGTCAATTAGTATATCAATATTTCTATCAAAAAATTTATATATCTAACTATATATCTATCTATCTATTTGTCTATCAATCTATCTATATATTTTTATATCAATCAATCTATCTATAAACCTATATGTTTATCATTTTGTCTATCTTTTTGTCAATCTATCTATTTATCCATCTCTCTAACAATCTAACTAACTATCTATCTGTCTACCTATCTGTCTATATATATATATATGTCTGTCTGTCTATCTATCTATCTATCTATATGAGTGTAAATCATTCTATATATGTATCTTTCTATATATTAATTTATATATCTATTTATATATCTATCTATCATTTTTGCTTATCTATCGGTCTATATATCTGTCTAATTGTCTATCTATCTATTTATCTTTCAGTCTTATTATCTGTCTATGTATCTGTCTGTCTGTCTATCTATTTATATTTTTATTTATATATCTGTCTATCTACTTCTCTTTCAATCTATCTATACATCTATCTATCTTTTTATCTATCTATATATCAATCAGTCAATTTCTATATCTATTTACCATTCTATATGTCAATCGATATGTCTATCTATCTGATTATCTATTTATCTATATATATGTCTATCTATCTATCTATCTGTGTATAAATATGTGTATATATATATATCTATCTATCTGTCTATCTATCTATCTATTTATTAGTCTAACTATATGGCATTCTCTATATCTACCTACCTACCTATCTGTATGTCTATCTATCTTTCTTTAAATCTATCTATCTATTTGATTCTCTATATGTCTATCTATTTGTGTATCTATATATTTGTCAATTAATCTATCTATCTCTCTATGTGTCTATTTATCTATTTATCTTTCTACCTATATATCTATCATACAATTTATCTATCTATTTATCTATCTAAAGATATATCTATCTATCTATCTATCTATCTATCTGTATATCTATTTGTTTGTCGATGTGTCAATCTATATTTCTATCTATTTATCTGTCTGTCTATCTGTCTATTAGTCTATCTATTTGTGTTTCTATATATCTATTATATATCTGTCTATTTATCTATCAATCATTCTATCTTTGTATTTGTCTATCTATCTATTTATCTATCTGTTAATTTATCTATTTATCTATCTCAATCAATCGATCAATCAATCAATCTATCTTTCTGTTTATCTAGCTATCTATCTATCTATCAATCTATATGTCTTTCTATTTATCATTCTATATATCTATCTATTTGTCTATCAATATGTGTATCTATTTGTATATCTTTCTAATAATCTATCGATCTATCTCCTTCTCTCTCTCTATCTGTCTGTCTATGTATTTATGTATTTGTCTATCTATCTATCAATTAATTTATCATATGACTATCAATCAGTCGATAAAATTGTCTATCAATATCTTTATTTATCTATTTATCAATTTATCTATTAATCTTTATATGAATGTATCTTGTTATCTATATTTCTATCTGTCTGTCATTCTATGTACATATCTATCTATATATTGATTTGTGTGTCTTTTAGTCAATCTTTTTGTCAGTTTGTTTGTTAATATGTCTATTTGTCTATAAATCTATCTATCTATTTGTCTATCTATCTACCTATCTATTTATCTATATTTCTGTTTATCTATATTTTTATCTATTTGTCTATCTATCTATGTATCTATTAATCTATCTATCTATATGACTATCTATCTATCTCTCTATCAATCTATAGATCGATCTATCAATCTATTTATTTATCTATTTATCTATATATATATATATATATATTTGTGTCAATCTATAAGTTTATTTATTTGTCTTTCTCTTTATCTATCTAGTCCTATCTATTTGTCTTTCTATTTATCTATTTATCTATGTGTCTATCTAATTGTCTATCAACCTATCTATATATGTGTTTATCTATCTTCTAAACTAAATATCAATCTGTATGTTTATCTTTTTATCTTTCTATAAGTCTATCTATCTATCTATCTTACTATCTGTCTATATGTCTATATATATATATATCTGTCTGTCTGTCTGTCGGTCTGTAAATCTGTTTAATATCTATCTATCTGCCTTTCTTTTTGTCTATCTATCTATCAATTATCTATCTATCTATCTACCATTAGAAATATTTGTCTATCTTTATGTCTATCTATCTATCTATCAATATATCTATCTAACTATATTTCTATATATAGAATTTACTAATTTATATATCTTTCTAACTATCTATCTATTTTTCTATCTATTTGATTATCAATTTATCAATCTATCTATGTATATATATATATATATATGTCAATTTTGCTATCTAATAATCTCTCTATCTATATGTCTTTCTATATGTATATCTATATGTCTATTTATTTGTCAATCAATCTATATATCTATCTAGCTATTTGTCTAATATCTATCTATTTGTCTATCTTTTTGTCTATGTACCAATCTATATTTTTATCTATCTATATATTTATATGTCAATTAATCTACCTATCTATCTATCTATATTCTTTATAATCTATAGATCTATCTATCCATCTATCTATATTCTTTATAATCTATTGATCTATCTATCCATCTATCTATACATCTATATATATATATATATATCTATCTATTTATTTGTCAATCATTCAATAAATATATCTCTCTAGTTTTCTGTCTATTTATCAATTTATTTATCTATCTTTCTAGCTATCTATCCATCAATATTTCTATCTATCTATCTATTTGTCAATCAATCAATCAATCTATCTATTCTTATTTCTTATAATCTTTTGATCTATCTATCTATACATCAATGTATATATCTATCTATCTATCTATCTATCTATTTTTCTAATAAATTGTTCATTAATCTATCTATCAATCTATCTATGAATCTATCTTGAAATCTTTTTATTGATAAGCATATTTATCTATCTTTATTTATATTTATATGTCTTTCTATTTTTCTATCTATCTATCTGTCAATTAATCTATCTCACTGTCTGTCAATCAGCCTATTTGACTATTAGCCTTTCTATTTGTCTATTTGTCTTTTTGTCTGTTCATCTATCTATATATCTGAGTATCTACATGTCTATATTACTATCTATCTATATTTTAGTCTATCATTTTGTCTATCTATATATCTATGTCTATTTATATGTATATATGTCTATCTATATATCTATCTATATTTTTATCTTGCTATCTATTTTCCATATATATATATATATCTCTATTTAAATATCTGACTATCTATGTGTCTATTGATATGTATATATTTATATCTATCTATCTAGCAATTTGTATGTCTATCTATCTGCCTATCTATCTATTTATTAATCAGACTATCTATCAGACTATCTATCTGTCTATCTATGTATCTATGTATCTATCAATCTTTCTATATATATATATATATATATATATATATCAATCTATCTATCAATCAATCTATCATTCAATCTTTCTATATTTCTATTAATCTATTTCCTTAACTATATATATGTCTATCTATATATTTTCTTATCTATCTATCTACCTATATGTTTATTTGTCTATCTATCTATTTGTCTCTCTTTGTATCTATCTATTAATCTATGTTTATGTGTATATGGGTCTATCTGTCTATGTGTCAATCTATTTGATCAATATATCTGTATGTCTATCAATCTGTATATATATATATATATATATATATATATATATATATATATATATATATATATATATATATATATATATATATATCTATCTATCTATCTTTGTGCTTATCTATCTATTTATCTATCTGTCTATCTGTCTATCTATCCATTATCTATCTATCTGTCTATCTATCTATATGTGTATCTATCTATTTTCTATCTGTCTATCTATCTATCTATCCATCAATTTGTCTATCTCTCTATCTATCTATCTTAATATCTATCTATTAGTCTATTAGTCTAAAAGTCTATGTGTCTATCTATCTATCTATCTATATGTTTATCTATCTATGTGTCTAACTATTTATATGTCAATCTCTTTATTAATATATCTGAATATTTCTCAATTTATTAATATATATATTTATGTGTCTAACTATTTATATCTATTTAATTCACTAACTTACAAATAATCTCTATGTTTATCTGTCTAACTATTTAACTATATTTTCTATATTTCAATCTATTAGTCTATCTATCTATTTGTCTTATATGTATATCTATCTAACTTATTATATGTCTATCTATCTATCTATTTGTGTATATATCTATATAACTATTTGTCTATTATAAATCTATCTATCGTTCTTTCTATCTCTATATCTATTTATATTCCTATTTGTATATTTATCTATCTTTCTACCTATCTGTATATCAATTTACATATCTATATGTAGTTCTATATATCAATCTATTATATATATCTAATGTCTATATATAAATCTATTTAATTATCTCTATAACTATTATCTATGTGTCTATATATAATCCTATCTACTACATATTAGTGTATTAGTCTAATAGTCTACCTGTCTATATGTCTATTATTTATCTCTTTATGTTTCTATGCGTATAACTATCTATCTATATATTGTCTATATGTCTATCTATCTATCTTATATTTATCGACTTAATATCGATCTATCTATCAATTATGGTATCTATAGGGATATCTATCTATCTATGTATTTTTTTCATAGTCTATCTAGTATGCTTCTATGCTTCTATCTCTATTTCTATTTATCTTTCTATTTGTCAATATATCTATCTATTTGTTTGTCTATCTGTTTATCTATGTATTTATCTAACTATCTATCTATCAAACTAACAATGTGTCAAACTATCATCTATCTTTTTTATATGTCTATCTATCTATATGCCTATCTATATATATGTCTATTTGACTATCAATCTATTAATCTTTTGGACTATCTATCTGTCTATCTATTTATCTGTCTATATGTCTATCTAAATATCTATCTATATATCTATCTATATATCTATCTATATATCTATCTATATATCTATTAATCAATATGTCTATATGTATATCTATCTATCTATCTATATATCTACATGTCTATCTATATGTCTATCTATCTATCTATTTATATATATGTCTATGTGTCAATCAATCTATGTAACTATCTATCTATCTTTCTGTCTATCTATCTATCTATCTATTTGTATATATGTCTATGTGTCAATCAATCTATGTAACTAACTTTCTTCCTTTATGTCTATCTATATAACTATCTAACTATATTTCTATCTACTAGTTTATCAGTCAATCTATCTATCAATTTATCTAAATATCTATATATCTATATATCTATCTGTCATTCTAAAAATCTATATGTATATCTTTTGGTATGTTTATTTGTTTAACTATTGAAATATCTATCAGTTAATAAGACTTTTTATCTATTTACTAATCTACCTTTCTTTCTATTTCCTATCTTTCCATCTATCCATCTTTCTATTATCTATCTATCTATCTACTAGTTGTTTATTTCTCTTTCTATTTGTCAATATATCTATCTTTTGAGATATCTATTTGTTTATCTATCAATATACCATTTGTCTATCTGTCTATATATATATATATATCCATCTATCTGTCAATCATCTATCTATAGAATTATATAGCTATATATCTGTTTCTATCTATCATCCTATCTGTCTATTTATTGATCTATTAAACTATCTATCTATCTATTGATCTATTAAACTATCTATCTATTTAACTATCTAATTGTCTATAAATATTAATATATATATATATATATATTATATATATATAATATATATATATCTATTTGTCTATCTATGTAAGTGTCTATTTATCTATCTCAATTTCTATTTATTTTACTATTTGACTTTTTATCTATGTGTCTATTGAATTTTTATCTATCTATTTATAATCAATCTATGTTATTTATCTATCTATCTGTCTAATTATCTATATATCTATTTGTCATTTATCTATCTATCTTTATGTCTATATGAATATCTATCTATTTGTCTATCTGTCTATCTATCTATTTGTCTATTTCTCTATCTGTCTATATGTCTATATATCTATCTAAATCTATATATCTATCTATGTGTATTTATCTATCTATATTCTATCTGTCTATCGTCTATCTGTCTATCTGTCTATCTCTCTATCTATATTTCTATCTATCTATCTTTATCTTTTATCTGTTTGTCTATCTATCTATCTATCTATTTCTCTATCTATTTGTCTATATATAAATCTATCTACTTGTGTATTTACTTTTTATCCATATATCTTTCTCTCTATCTAATGATGTATCAATCAAATTATCTATTTGTCTATTTATATATGTGTCTATCTATCTATCTATATGTCTGTTTGTCTATCTTTCTATCTATCTATCTTTCTAACTATCTAATTACCTTTCTACTATCAGTCTATCTATATATCTATCTAATTTTTAATTTGACTATATGTGTCTCAATCATTTTGTCTATCTATATATCTATCTATCAATCTATTTATCTATCTTGATATCTGTCTATCTATCTATCTCTCTATTTTACTATCTATCTATCTATTTGTCAATATGTCTATCTATCTATTTTCCTATCTACTTATATATCTAACTAATTATCTATCTGTTTATCTATTTTTATGCTTAT